>JADRCH010007323.1:0-38547 GCA_019843965.1 Rhynchomys soricoides
AACAAAGCACAATGTGCATTGCCCTGCTTTTCTCTGTAGTTTACAAATGAGAAAAGTTTTATATTTATTTGTCCAATACATCACACCTTAAACAAATGTCTTTTAAAAACCCTTCCACAAAAAACACAGAAAAATATCTTTCAAGTGTATGTTCAGTTCTTGTAACTAGAAAAGCTATACTTTTCCTTACTGCATTACAAGTAAAAGACATGAGCTGTACCTTACATTGGAAGAGATATAGTACTACTTAATGCATGACAAGTGAATGAAATGTGTTTTAACACAACCGTCACAAAGAACATAGTACAACATGCAAGGCCCTGTGTGGCTCTTTGTCCTAGTAACTAGTAAAGCATTGTTTGTTAACCAATACATTACAGCTGAATGTAATATTTTTTAGTATATTCGACACAAAAAGTTGTGTAAAATGAGTGCTGCCTGTGATTCTCTCTCTTGCAGTAACTAGAAAAGCCTTATTATGGCTTAATGTGTTACAGGTGAAAGAAATGTACTTTATGAGACTCGTGACAATTAGCACACTAAACTGTGTGTTGCTCTGTGTTCATTTCCTTACTGTTGCCTAGAAAAGCTATCATTTTACTTAATGAGTTACAAATGAGAGAAAACTACTTAATCATAAATGCCAGAAAAAACACATGCCAATGTGCCATGTACTGTTTTCCTCTATACTAACTAGAAAAGTATTAGTTTTATATAATCATTTGATTCTAAGTGAATGAAGTGAACTTTATTATATACTTCACAGAAAGAACAGTATAATGTGCAGTGCATTTGTTTCTTGGTTTTTGTAACTAGAAACACTTTAGTTTTACATAATGCTTTAAAATTTAATGAAATATACTTTACCGTAAACACCATAGAATACAAAATACAATGTGCATTGCCCTGTGTATCTCTCTATCTTACTAAGAAGAAAAGTTTTATATTAATTTGTCCAATACATTACACCTGAAAGTAATTTCTGTTAACAAGGCTTTCACAAAAAACACAGAACAATGTCTTTGGAGTGTATGTTCAGTTCTTATAACTAGAAAACCTATAGTGTTACTTACTGCATTACAGGTGAATGACATGAACTTTACCATAGACTAGAAAAGCTATAGTATTACTTAATGCATTACAAGTTAATGAAATGTACTTTAACACTAATGCCACAAAAACAGAGTACAATGTGAGTTGCCCTGTGTTCCTCTTTAGTGTAGTAGCTAGAAAAGTTTCCTTACTGTTGCCTAGAGAAGCTATCATTTTACTTAAGTCATTACAAATGAGAGAAAGCTACTTAATCATAAATTACACAAAAAAACACAGGACATTGTTCAATGCTCTATATTCCTCTATGCTAACTAGAAAATTATTAGTTTGAAATAACCATTCCATTCTATCTGAATGAAGTGAACTTTAGTATCTAAATCACAAAAAGTACATTATTCATTGCGTTTTTTCACAGTTTTCGTTACTAGAAGAGCTATAGTTTTATTTAATGCGTTACAAATAAGAGAATGCTACTTGATCATAAATGTCACAAAAAGACGCAGGACATTGTGCAATGCTCTATGTTCCTCTATACTACTAGAAAAGTACTAGTTTTATAAAACCATTCCATTCTAACTGAATGAAGTCAACTTTATTATTCACTTCACAAAAAGCACAGTACAATGTGCGTTGTTTGTTTCTTTGTTTTTGTAACTAGAAAAGCTGTAGTTTTACTTAATGTGTTAAAATTGAATGCAAGGCACTTTGCCCTAAACGCTACAGAAAACAGAGTACAACCTGCATATCCCTGCTTTCCTCTCTATTTTACAAATGAGAAAACTTTTATATTTATTTGTCCAATACATGACACCTGAAAGAACTGTCCTTTAATAAGGTTTTCAGAGAAAACACAGAACAATGCCCATTGCATATATTTTCAGTTCCTGTAACTAGAAAAGCTATAGTTTTCCTTATTGCATTACAGGTGAAAGACATGAGCTTTACCTTACACTAGAAAAGCTTTACCTTACACTTGTCACTTAAAGCATGACAAGTGAATGAAATGTGTTTTAACACAACCGTCACAAAAAACACAGAACAATGTGCATTGCCCTGTTTTCCTCTCTATTTTAGTAGCTAGAAAAGTTTTGGATTTATTTCAGCAATAAATTAAACCTGAGAGAAAAGTACTTTATCTAGGCTTTCACAAATGACACTGTATGATCTCAAGTGAGTGTGTTGTTTTCTGTTGTAGATATTCGAAAAGCTTTTGTTTTACTTAATGAAATGAAAGAAATGCACTTTATCATAGACCCGACAGAAAACACAATAAAGAATGCATTGTCCTGGGTGGCTGTTTGTCCTAGTAACTAGTAAAGCGTTAGTGTTTGTTAGCCAATACATTATAGCTGAATGTAATATCCTTTAGTATATTCACCACAAAAAGTAGAGTAAAGTGAGTGTTGCCTGTGATCCTCTTGCAGCAACTAGAAAAGGCTTCTTGATGTTTAATGTATTACAGGTGAAAGAAATGTACTTTATGAGACTTGCAACAACTAGCACACAGTGTTCCGTTCCTTACTGTTGCGTATCTAAGCTATCATTTTACTTAATGCGTTACAAACAAGAGAAAGCTACTTAATATTAAATGCCAGAAAAAACACAGGCCAATTTGCCATGCTCTATTTTCCTCTATACTAACTAGAAAAGTATTAGTTTTATATAACCATTCCATTCTAACTGAATGAAGTGAACTTTATTATATACTTCACAGAAAGCACAGTACAATGTGCATTGCATTTGTTTCTTGGGTTTTGTAAGTAGAAGCACTATAGACTTACTTAATGCATTACACATGAGAGAAAGCTACTTATTCATAAATGTCACAAAAACACAGGATATTGTGCAATGCTCTAGGTTCCTCTATACTACTTGAAAAGTATTAGTTTTATAGAACGATTCCATTCTAACTGATTGAAGTGATCTTTATTATATACTTCACAAAAATCACAGTACAATGGGCATTGTGTTTGTTTCTTTGTTTTTGTAACTAGAAAAGCCATAGTTTTACTTAATGCATTAATAGTGAATGAAGTGCATTTTACCATAAACGGGACAGAAAACAAAGTACAATGTGGATTGCCCTGCGTTCAGCTCTAGTTTACAAACGAGAAAAGTTTTATGTTTATTTGTCCAATATTTTACACCTGAAAGAAATGTCCTTTAACAAGGCTTTCAAAAAAACGCAGAACAATGTCTTTGGAGTGTATGTTCAGTTCTTGTAACTAGAAAAGCTGTAGTTTTACTTACTGCATTCCAGGTGAAAGACAAGAGCTTTACCATAGACTAGAAAAACTATATAGTATTACTTAATGCATTATAAGTGAATGAAATGTAATTTCATTTGGGACATAGGTCACAAAAAAGGCAGTACAATGTACATTGCTCTATTTTACTCTCTATTTTAGTAGCTAGAAAAGTTTTGGATTTATTTCAACAATAAACTACACCTGAAAGATAATTACTTTAACTAGTCTTTCGCAAATGACACTGTATGATCTCCAATGCGTGTGTTGCTTTCTGTTCTAGGAATTCGAAAAGCTTTAGTTTTACTTAATGAAATGAAAGAAATGTGCTTTATCATAGATGCGACAGAAACACATTAAAATATGCAATGTCCTGTGTGGCTCTTTGTCCTGGTAACTGGTAAAGTGTTAGTGTTTGTTAAGCAATAAATTACAGCTGAAAGTAATATTTTTTAGTATATTCTCCACAAAAAGTAGAGTAAAATGAGTGTTGCCTGTGATCCTCTCCCTTGCAGTAACTAGAAAAACCTTACTATAGCTTAATTTGTTGCAGGTGAAACAAATTTACTTTATGAGACTCGCAACATCTAATACACTAAAATAAGCATTGCTCTGTGTACCTTTTTTTATTGTTGCCTAGAGAAGCTATCATTTTACTTAATGCGTTACAAATGCGAGAAAGATACTTATTCATAAATGTCACAAAAAACATAGGACATTGTGCAATGCTCTATGTTCCTCTATACTACTAGAAAAGTATTAGTTTTATAGAACCATTCCATTCTACTTGAATGACGTGAACTTTATTATATACTTCCCAAAAAGCACAGTACAAAGTGCATTGTATTTGTTTGATTTTGTAACTAGAAAAGCTGTAGTGTTAATTAAAGCATTAAAAGTGAATGAAATACACTTTACCGTAAATGCCACAGAAAACAAAGTACAATGTGCATTGTCCTGTGTATCTGTCTATTTTACTATGGAGAAAAGTTTTATATTAATTTGTCCAATACATTACACCCGAAAGTCATTTCCATTAAGAAAGCTTTCACAAAAAATACAGAACAATGTCTTTGGAGTGTGTGTTCAGTTCTTTTAACTAGAAAAGCTATAGTTTTACTTACTGCATTACAGGTGAATGACATGAGCTTTACCATAGACTAGAAAAGCTATAGTATTAATGTGTTACAAGTGAATGAAATGTACATTAACACTAATGCCACAAAAAACACAGTACAATGTGCATTGCCCTATGTTCCTCTTTAGGTTAGTAGCTGGAAAAATTTACATTTATTTCAGTAATACATTACACTCAAAAGAAAAGAACTTTAATTAGACTTTCAAAGAAGACACCATAAGATCACCATGGAATGTGTTTCTTTGTGTTCTAGTAATTAGAAAAGCTTTAATTCTACTTAATTCAGTAAAAATGAAAGAAATGTGCTTTATCATAGATGTGACAAGAAACACAGTAAAACTTGCATTGCTCTGTGTGGCTCGAAACTCGTTAGTGTTTGTTAACCAATACATTTCAGCTGAAACGAGAGAATGCTCTCTAGTTTACAAACAAGAAAAGTTTTATATTTATTTGTCCTATACATTACACCTTTAACAAATGTCTTTTAACAAGGCTTTCATAAAAAACACACAAAAAATCTTTCGAGTGTATGTTCAGTTCTTGTAACTAGAAAAACTATAGTTTTCCTTACTGCATTACAGGTGAAAGACATGAGCTTCACCTTACACTAGAAAAGCTATAGTATTACTTAATGCATGAAAAGTGAATGAAATATGTATATTTATATTTAGTATATTCACCACAAAAAGTAGAGTAAAATGTGTATTGCCTGTGATTGTCTCTCTTGAAGTAACTAGACAAGCTTTCTTATTGCTTAATGTGTTACAGGTAAAAGAAATGTACTTTATGAGACTTGCATCAATTAGCACAGCAAAATGTGCATTGTTCTGTGTTCCTTTCCTTACTGTTGCCTAGAAAAGCTACAGTTTTACTTAATGAGTTATAAATGAGAGAAAGCTACTTAAACATAAATACCAGAAAAACACACTGGACAATGTGCCATGGTCTATTTTCCTCTATACTAACTAGAAAATTATTAGTTTTATAATACCATTCCATTCTAACTGAATGAAGTGAACTTTATTATATATTTCACAAAAAGCACAGTACAATGTGCATTGTGTTTGTTTCTTTGTTTTTGTAACTAGAAAACCAATTGTTTTACTTAATGCGTTAAAAGTGAATGAAATGTAATTTACCGTAAATGCCACAGAAAACAGATTACAGTGTGCATTGCAATGTGTACCTCTCTATTTTACAATCGAGAAAAGTTTTATATTTACTTCTCCAATACATTACACCTGAAAGAAATGTCCTTTAACACGGCATTCTGAAAAAACACAGAACAATGCCCATCGCATATATTTTCAGTTCTTTTAACTAGAAAAGCTGTAGTTTTACTTAATGCGTTAAAAGTGAATGAAATGTACTTTACCGTCAAGGCAACAGAAAACAAAAGACAATGTGCATTTCCTTGTGTTCCTCTTTATTTTACAAATGACAAAAGTTTTATATTTATTTGTCCAATACATTACACCTGAAAGAATTGTCCTTCAACAAGCCTTTCACAACAAACACACAAAAAAATGTCTTTGGAGTGTATGTTCAGTTCTTATAACTAGAAAAGCTGTACTTTTACTTACTGCATTACAGGTGAAAGACATAGCTTTACCATATACTAGAAAGGTTATAGTATTACTTAATGCGTTACAAGTGAATGAAATATAAACGCCACAAAAAACACAGTACAATGTGCATTGCCCTGTGTTCCTCTCTATTTTAGTAGATAGAAAAGTTTTAGATTTATTTCACCAATACATTACACCTGAAAGAAAAGTAATTTAACTAGGTTTTCACAAAAGACACAGTACGATCTCCATTGCGTGTGTTCCTTTCTGTTCTAGTGATTAGAAAAGCTTCAGTTTTACTTAATGCATTATAAATGAAAGGAATGTGCTTTATCATAGATGCAACAAAAAACACAGTAAAAAGTGCATTGCCCTGTGGGGCTTTTTGTCCTAGTAACTAGAACCACGTTAGTGTTTGTTAACCAATACGTTACAGCTGAATGTAATATTCTTTAGTATATTCGACAGAAAAAGTAGAGTATAACTTGTGTTTCCTGTGATCCTCTCTCTTGTAGTAACTAGAAAAGCCTTATTATTGCTTAAAGTGTTACAGGTATTTGATAAATATTAGGTATTTGATAAATTGATTGGTGTTAGTATCTGAGTGTATATATCATGAAGAAAAATGTATGATAGATCAAGTTACAAATAGGGCTACAGATTGGGACAGTATTGAAAAATAATCGATTTTGCAGCTTATTGTAAGTTTTATTGAATTTGTAGTGATTCAGTGCCAGCTAGTGATTATGTATTCTGTGTTGGAGTAGAAAAATAATAGTAATGGTAATAAGCTTAAAATAAATGAATATTTAATTGATATTGTAACATAAAGTAGAAAGTTAATGAGTTTGGTAAATTTAATTATTTATAGGAAGATTGGTAATATGAGTAAGATAAAGATAATTAGGATTGAGGATGAAATTTTATTGATTACTTTGATTTGAATTTTTGCCAATATTTTTGATTACTAAGACCAATGGATTACTTAATTTTCCTATAAAGGTAAGAAAGCCATGAGTTTAGGCATGGAAGAATGAGTTAGCAGTTCTTGCATACTTTCTTGGTAAATAAGGAATTTGATTTCCTGTTATTAGATTCACAGTCTCATGGTTTTTTGTAAACTATATCTACATATTGTTAGGCCAGTTATTAATTTTGGATTAATAGTTGGTAAGATTAATGGGATTACATGGAGAATTATGAGTTAGTTCTCGTGTATGTGATGGTTGAAAGTTATTTATGTGTTTGGTTAGTTTGCCTCGCTGGGCTGTGATGATTATATATATTGTGTATAAGGCTGTAATAATAATATTAATTCCTATTAGGAAAATGGAAGTGTTAGATCAGGAAAATAATGATATAATAACATATAGTTCACCAATTAAATTAATTGATGGTGGGAGAGCTAGATTGCCTAAACTAGCTGTTACTCATAGTGTTGCTATTAGTGGAAAAATTATTTGAAGACCTCGGGCTATAATTATGATTTGGCTATGGATGCGTTCATAATTGGAATTTGCCAAGCAGAATAAAAGTGATGAGGTTAGGCCATGGGCAATCATAAGTATTGTAGCTCCTATGAAACTTCATGGGGTTTGAATTATAATTGATGTGATAACTAGGGATATATGACTTACTGAGGAATAAGCAATTAATGATTTTAGGTCTGTTTGGCATAAACAATTTGAGCTTGTTATACTTATTCCTCATAATCATAATAAAATGAATATATAAGGTATGTGTTTTGTGAGTGGGTCTAAATAATGGAGATTCGTATTATTCCATACCCCCCTAGTTCAAGGGGAATGGCTGCTAGGATTATAGATCCAGCAATTGGAGCTTCAACATGGGCTTTTGAGAGTCATAAGTGTACTCCATATGATGGTATTTTAATTAGAAATGCTATTATGCATGCTAGTCATAGGATATTGTTAGATAAGGTGTTGTTAATTGAATTGGCTGTTAATGATAGGATTAAGAAGTTGAGGGTTCCTATTGAGTTTTGAATTGAGATTAAAGCAATTAAAAGTGGGATGGAAGCAATTAATGTATAAAATAGAAAGTACATTTCTATGTTTATTCGTTCTGTTTGATTCCCTCATCATGTGATGATAATAAGTGTAGGGATTAGGGTGGCTTCAAATAGAATGTAAAATAAGATTAGTTCAGTTGCTGAGAATGTTATCATAAGTAAAATTTGTAGAATAATTAATATGGAGATGTAGAGGGTTTGGTGTGTTGGTTTTTCTTTTTATATGTGGTTTTGGCTAGCTAGAAGTATAAGGGGTAGAAGTCAGATGGTTAAAATGATTAATGGGGTGCATAGTGGGTCTAAAGAAAATAAAATTGAATAATTTGAGTTGTTTTCATCATTTTGTCATAGTAATGTGAGGCTAATGAGACTAATTAAGAAGCTACATGAGGTTGCATTGATTCACTTTTTTTAATTTTTGATTATCAGGTTAGTGGGAGGAGTATAGTGATGGGAAAATAATTTTTAGCATTGTAAGAGGTTAAGGTTTTGTACATAGTCAGTTCCATAAGTGTTTGAAACTTTAACTAGGAGTGCTAATCCTACTGCAGCTTTGCATGCAGGGAATACTAAAATTGTAATGGGAATTGGTAGGGAGACTATAGAGTTTGGATTTAGAGTAGCCATTGATGTTATGATAAATAGGGATAATATACCTTCTAGGCAAAGGAAGGTTGATATAAGGTGTGAGCGGAATATGAGGGTTCTTAGTAATGAGAGTAAAAAGACTAATGTAAGATTAAGGAAAGTAGATGTCATTGTTAGTAATTATGATGATATTCATAATCTAATGAGTCAAAATCATTAATTTTAATTAAACTAATTACCAATTATTCTGTTCATTCTAATCCTTTTTGTATTCATTCATAGGCTAGTCCTAGGGATAGAATAGTTACTAAAATGAAAGCTGCAGATATTATAGAAGTTGATATTAGTTGTTTGAATTGCTCATGGAAGGGGAAGTAATAAGGCAATTTCTAGGTCAAATAATAGGAATGTGATGGCTGCTAGGAAAAATTTTATTGAGAAAGGTAAGTGTGCGGAGCTTGTGGGATCAAATCCACATTCATATGGGTTTGCTTTTTCTGAGTATAAGTTTATTTGAGGCAGTCAAAATGCGATTGAAATGAGAATAAAAGATAATAGGCTGTTAACTATGATGATAATAAATAGGTTAATTACTCTCTTCTGAGCATTTTTCAGAATCTACTGATTAGAAGTCAGTTATAATAATTATACTAAGGGAGTATGATCCTCATCAATAGATTGAAACATATAGGAATAGTCAGACTACATCTACAAAGTGTCAATATTATGCTGCTGCTTCAAACCCAAAATGGTATTTGGATGTAAAGTGGAATTTTAGTTGTGGTAAAAAGCATACAATGAGGAATGAAGATCTGATAATTACATGAAGGCTGTGGAATCCTGTTGCTATAAAGAATGTTGATACATAAATTCCATCTGAGATAGAAAATGATGTTTCAAAATATTCTGAGGCTTGAAATACGGTAAAATATAGGCCTAATATAATGATTAGAAGAGCTTGGTTTATATGATTTCATTTTCCTTCTATAAAGCTGTGATGAGCTCATGTGATTGAGACACCTGATGCTAAAAGTACTGATGTATTTAGTAGGGGGACAGCAAGTGGGTTTAGTGGGATGATTCCTGTTGATGGTCAGTAGCTTCCTAGGTCATTTGTTGGAGCTAAGCTTGAGTGACAAAATGCTCATAAAAAGCCTGTGAAGAAGAAGATTTCAGAAATAATAAATAGGATTATTCCATATCAAAGCTCTTTTTGTACAATAAGAGTGTGATGGCCTTGATAGGTGCCTTTGTGAATGATATCTCTTCATCATTGGTATATTGTTAGGGTGTTTGTTAGTAGGCCTACAGAAAGTAGAATGGTAGAGTTATAGTGAAATCATATGACTAGGCCTGAGGTAAGTAGTAAAGCTGAAAAAGTTCCTGTTAGTGGTCATGGGCTTGGATTAAATATATGATATGCATGGGTTTGGTGGGTCATTATGAGTTATCATGTAGATATAGGCTTACTAAAAGGGTAAACACATAGGCTTGAATTAAGGCTACAGCAAATTCAAGTACTGTGAGTAGAAGTAGGATGATAAATGTGATTATGGTTGTTGGAGGACCAATGTTTATTAACACTAGAGTGGCGCCTCCAACTAAATGGATGAGTAGATGTCCTGCAGTGATGTTTGCTGTTAGTCGAACTGCTAATGCTATAGGTTGAACAAATAAACTAATTGTTTTGATGATAATAAGTATAGGGATTAATGAGATTGGGGTTCCTTGTGGTAGAAAATGTCCTAGGGAGTTTTTAAGTTTATTTCGGAATCCTAGGATAATGGCTCCTGCTCATAATGGGATTGCTATGCTTAAGTTAATAGATAATTGGGTGGTAGGTGTAAATGTATGTGTGAGAAGACCTAGAAGGATTATGGGTCTGATAAATATAATTAGGGAGACTATTATTAATGCTCAAGTTCATCCTTGATAATAAGTTTGATTAATCAATGTTGGAATGAGTGAAGATGATTATTAATTAATCGTTCTGATGATGGGAATAGAACTGATGGAAATATAATGATGGTTACTACGATTGGTAGACCTATTACTGTTGGTGTAATGAAAGAGGCAAATAGATTTTCGTTCATTTTGATTCTCAAGGGTTTTTAATGTTTTGTGTTGTCAATAGTTTTGTAGATGGAAATATAGGGAATGCTTGTGAGGAAATTTTTAATTGGAATAAAATGAATAACGTGATTATTGATGAAATGATTGTAATAAATCATGTCGATGTATCTAATTGTGGCATATCACTATGGAGATTAAAGGTCTCTAACTTTAACTTAAAAGGTTAACTTAAAAGCTTCACAGTGAAATTAAATTATTGAAGCTGATCAATTTTCAAAATGTTTTACTGGTACTATTTTGAGAATGATGAGTATAAAACTGTGGTTAGACCCGCAGATTTCGAGCATTGTCCGTAAAATAATCCTGGGCTCTTTGATGTTACTGTAGCTTGGTTTAGATGTCCTGGAATTGCATTAGTTTTTAGTCCTAACGATGGTACAGCTCATGAATGAAGAACATCTTCGGATGAAATTAATATACGAATTGGAAGGTCTATTGGTAAGACAACTCAATTGTCTACTTTTAGGAGATGGAGTTCTCCTAGTTTTAAGATGTTTGTTGGAATTATATATGAATCAAAGCATAAATTTTCATAATCAGTGTATTCATAACTTCAGTATCATTGGTGACCTATGGTTTTTACTGTTAGTACTGGGTTGTTGATTTCGTCTATTATATATAAAATTCTTAAGGATGGTAAAGCAATTAAAATTAGAATTACAGCTGGTAAGATAGTTCAAATAGTTTCTACTTCTTGGGCATCTATAGTGCTTGTATGAGTTAAGTTTTTTGTTAATATGAGTGAAATAATGTAAAGTACTAAGGAGCTAATTAGAAATACAGTTATTAGTGTATGATCATGAAAATTTGTTAGTTATTCTATAATCGGTGATGTAGCATCTTGCAAACCTAATTGGAATGGGTAGGCCATATAAGATATATAGGTTTTAATCTATAATTTAATTTTGACAAAGTTATGTAATTATATTACTAATATCTTATTGAGAAAGACATAGAGGTTATGAGATTGGCTTGAAACCAGTTTTCGGGGGTTCGAATCCTTCCTTTCTTATATTACTTTAACGTAGGAAGGTTCTTCAAATGTGTGATAAGGTGGTGGACATCCGTGAAGTCATTCTAGGTTTATTGAGGAGTAAGAAACTGATAAGACTTCTCGTTTGGAAGCAAATGCTTCTCAGATTATGAAAATTATTACTAATACGGCTGCTAATGAGATAAAGGATCCTATAGAGGAGACGGTATTTCATGTAGTATAGGCATCTGGATAGTCTGAATAATGTCGAGGTATCCCTGCTAGGCCTAGGAAGTGCTGAGGAAAGAATGTTCAGTTTACTCCTACAAATATGATAGTGAAGTGTGCTTTTGCTCATGTATCATCTAGAGTATAACCTGAAAATAGTGGGAATCAGTGAACAAATCCAGCTATAATGGCAAATACTGCTCCCATAGATAATTCATAATGGAAGTGGGTTACTACATAGTATGTATCATGAAGTACAATGTCAAGTGAGGAGTTTGATAGCACAATTCCAGTTAGACCTCCTCCTGTAAAAAGAAAGATAAAACCTAGGGCTCATAATATTGCTGGTGATCATTTGATATTTCCGCCATGTAATGTTGCAAGTCAGCTGAATACTTTTACACCAGTAGGAATTGCGATAATTATAGTGGCTGATGTAAAATATGCTCATGTATCTACATCTAGGCCTACTGTGAATATGTGATGAGTTCATACAATGAACCCTAAGAAACTGATAGATATTATAGCTCATACCATTCCTATGTATCCAAATGGTTCTTTTTTCCCCGAGTAGTAAGTTACTATATGGGAAATTATTCCAAATCCTGGGAGGATTAAGATGTAAACTTCTGGGTGACCAAAGAATCAGAATAGATGTTGATAAAGAATAGGATCTCCTCCTCCTGCAGGGTCAAAGAAAGTTGTGTTAAGATTTCGATCTGTTAATAATACTGTAATTCCTGCGGCTAAAACTGGAAGTGATAAGAGTAGAAGAACAGCTGTAATTAGTACAGATCAGACAAATAATGGTGTTTGATATTGAGTTATTGCTGGTGGTTTCATGTTAATAATAGTAGTGATAAAATTAATAGCTCCTAGAATAGATGAAACACCAGCTAGATGTAGGGAGAAAATTGTTAAGTCTACAGATGCTCCAGCATGTGCTAAATTACCAGCTAAGGGTGGATATACAGTTCATCCTGTTCCTGCACCTGCTTCTACTATTGATGATGCTAAAAGAAAAAGAAATGATGGTAGGAGAAGTAAAAAGCTTATATTGTTTATTCATGGGAATGCTATGTCAGGGGCTCCAATTATTAGGGGTACAAGTCAATTTCCAACGCCTCCAATTATTATTGGTATTACTATGAAGAAAATTATAACAAATGCATGGGCACTAATGATTACGTTGTACATTTGATCGTCACCTAGGAGGCCACCTGGTTGTCCTAATTCAGCTCGAATTAAGATACTAAGTGCTGTCCCAACTATTCCTGCTCAACCTCTGAATAATAGATATAGGGTTCCAATATTTTTGTGGTTAGTTGAAAATAGTCAATGATTTATGAACATAGGTAAAATGGCTGAGTAAGCATTAGACTGTAAATCTAAATACAGGGGTTTAAGTCCCCTTTTTACCAAGCCTTAAGGTGTTAGCATGTAGAATTGCAAATTCAAAGGTGTAGAGAATTACTCTACTAAGGCTTCTCTGGCCTCATTTCTGATAGGTGGGAGAAGTAAATTGAAGCCAGAAGTAGGGTATTTAGCTGTTAACTAAAATTTTGTAGGTTTGATTCCTGCCAATCTAGGTAAGGTCTTAGCTTAAATTAAAGCAATTGGTTTGAATTCAATAGATGTGAGATAAAAGCTTAGAGTCCTTATCAGAAGTTAAACAATGTTTTCTTAGGGCTTTGAAGGCTCTTGGACTCTATATCCTAAACTTCTATGTGATTAGTTGAGGTGAAAGTGGCAAAGTAAGTGTACTTATAATTGTAATTAGAGAAAATACAGTGTTGTATTTTGGGTTTATGATAAGTGAGAATATCTTGGAGTTATTGTTAGTTGGAAATATTGTTATTGAGGTTGAATAAATAAGGTGGGTATAAAAGAATACGTTTAGTAGTGCTATAATAGCTATTAGTGTTGTTAAAATTATGCAATTGTTTTGTAAGAGTTCTGTACTAAATGGCCCATTTTGGTAAAAATCCTGTTAGGGGTGGTAGACCTCCTAAGGATAATAGGATTAGAGAAGTAACTGTTATAATTGTTGGTGCTTTGTCTCATAGCAGTGATATGGAGTTGTGGAAGAATTAGTTATTAGTATGATAAATATTGGAATAGTGAGAATAATATAAATGATTAGGTTAAGTAATGTGATTGTTGGATTATATGGAAATATAACGATTATTCATCCTATGTGAGAAATTAGTGAAAATGCTATGAATTTTTGGGTTTGTGTTTGGTTTAGTCCTCCTCATGCTCCTATGAAGATTGATGAGATTGCTAGAATAAAAATTTAATTTTTATTAATTTTTATTAAATTGGATTTAATAATTTTTATTAAATTCGATTTAATAATTGATAAATTTGTATAAGAATGGATAAGGGAGTGATTTTTTGTCATGTAAGTATAATTAATCATGTGTGAAGTGGAATGCCTTGTGTTACTTCTAGAAGTCAGTAGTGGAATGGAGCAAGGCCTAATTTTATGGATAGTGCAATTAGTGATGTGTTGAATAAAATGTCATTTGTTTGTTGTTGAAATATTCATGAGCCTGTTTGTTTATAATTGAATACAATGGCCAGTAGAATAATTATTGAGGTTGTTGCTTGTGTGATAAAGTACTTTGTTGCAGCTTCAGATGAGCGTGGATTTTTTTGTTAATCAATAATGGGACAATTGCTAGGAGACTTATTTCTAGTCCTACTCATATGAGTAGGAGATTGGTGCTTGATATTGTAATTATTGGGCCTATGAAAATGGTGAAATAAATGATGATGAGAGTGATAGGACTTATTAGTATGGGAAGGATTTAAACCAACATTTTCGAGGTATGGGCTTGATAGCTTAATTAGCTGACCTTACTGTTTAGAATAAAATGTTTAGGTAGCATGAAGAATTTTGAATTCTTATGGGTAGGTTCAATTCCTATTATTCTAGAAATAAGAGGATTTAAACCTCTATGTTCTACTTTATCAAAATAACACTTTTATCAGACATATTTCTATAGGAATACTTGCTAAAGAAAATTGGGAAAGAGATATGTCATATGCAGAAGGCTAGTGTCAGTGGTAGGAAGTTTTTTTCATAGGAGATGTATTAGTTGGTCATATCGGAATTGCAGGTAAGATGATCGAATTCATAGAAATGCTATTGATATTAAAGTTTTTGCTATAAAATTGGTTGAGTAAAGCTCTGGTATGTTGATGTTATGAAGTGGGCCTAGGAATACAATAGTTGTTTAAGCATTTATTAGAATAATGTTGGTGTATTCAGCTATGAAAAACAGTGAGAATGGACCAGCTGCATATCCTACATTAAAACCAGAGACCAGTTCTGATTCTCCTTCGGTTAGATCAAATGCGGATCGGTTTGTTTCTGCTAGAGTTGAAATAAATCATATGATAGCTATGGATCAGGCTGGAATGATGAGTCAGATTTGTTCATGAGTGAAGATAAGTATTTGTAGGGAGAATAAGCCACTTATTAAAAGGACTGATAGTAGAATAATAGCTATGGGTACTTCATATGAAATTGTTTGGGCTACTGCTCATAGGGCTCGAAATAGAGAGTATTTTGAGTTGGATGCTCACCCTGATCATTAAATGGAGTATACCCATAGGCTTGATGTTGCTAGGATAAACAAAATACCTAGGTTCAAGTTGATAAGTGGGTGTGGTATTGGTAGTGGAATTCATAGACTTAAGGCTAATGTTAATGATAATGTTGGTGCAATGATAAATAAAGATATTGAGTTTGTTAGGGGTTGTATAGGTTCTTTAATAAATAATTTTATGGCATCTGTGAATGGCTGTAGGATACCATATGGTCAAATGATGTTTGGTCCTTTTCATGGTTGTATATAGCCTAGGATTTTATGTTCTACTAGTGTTAGGAAAGCTATAGCGATTAGGATTGGGACTAGAAGGGTTAATCGTTAATAAAACACACTGTTAGGAAGAGGATTTGAACCTCTGATAACAAAGTTTTAAGACTTACACAATTTCCTTTACACAATGTACTTTATGAGACTCGCTACAAATAGCACAGTAAAATGGACATTGCTCTGTGTTCCTTTCCTTACTGTTGCCTAGAGAAACTACAGATTTACTTAATGCATTACAAATGAGAGAGAGCTACTTAATCATAAATTCCACACAAAACACAGGAAAATGTACAATGCTCTATGATGCTCTATACTAACTAGAAAAGTATTAGTTTCATATAACCATTCCATTCTAACTGAATGAAGTGAACTTTATTATATACTTCACAAAAAGCACTGTACAATGTGCTTTGTGTTTCTTTCTTTGCTTTGTAATTAGAAAAGCTATAGTTTTGCTTAATGCATTAAAAGTGAATGAAAGTACTTTACAATAAATTCCACAGAAAACAAAGTACAATGCGCATTGCCCAGTGTTCCACAGTATTTTACAAATGAGAAAAGTTTTATATTTATTTGTCCAATACATTACACCTGAAAGAAATGTCCTTTAACAAGGCTTTCACAAAAAACACAGAAAAATATCCATTATGTGTATTTTCATTTCTTTTAACTAGAAAAGCTATAGTTTTACTTACTGCATTAAGGTGAAAGACATGAGCTTTACCATAGGCTAGAAAAGTTATAGTTTTACTTAATGCGTTACAAGTGAATGAAATATACTTTAACATAAATGCCACAAAAAACACAGTACAATGTGTATTGTCCTGTATTCCTCTCTGTTTTAGTAGCTATAAAAGTTTGAGATTTATTTCACCAATTCATTACACCTGAAAAAAAAGTAACTAGGCTTTAACAAAAGACACACTACAATTTGCATTGTGTGTGTTCCTTTCTGTTGTAGTAATAAGAAAAGCTTTAATTTTACTTAATGCATTACAAATGAAAGACATGTGCTTTATCATAGATGCAACAAAAAACACAGTAAAAAGTGCTTTGCCCTGTGTGGCTCTTTGTCCTAGTAACTAGAAATGCGTTAGTGTTTGTTAACCAATACATGACAGCTGAATTTAATATTCTTTAGAATATTTGCCACAAAAAGTAGAGTAAAATATGTGTTGCCTGTGATCCTCTCTCTTGTAGTAACTAGGAAAGCTTTATTATTGCTTAATGTGTTACAGGTGAAAGAAATGTACTTTATGAGAATTGTGACAAATAGCACAGTAAAATGTGCATTACTCTGTGATCCTTTCCTTACTATTGCCTAGAAATGCTACAGTTTTACTTAATGCATTACAAATGTGAGAAAGCTACTTAATCATAAATGCCTCAAAAAACACAGGACATTATGCAATCCTCTATGTTCCTCTATACTAACTAGAAAAGTATTAGTTTCATAAAACCATTCCATTCTAACTGAATGAAGTGAACTCTATTATTTACTTTACAAAAAGTACACTACAATGTATGTTGTGTTTTTCTTTGTTTTTATAACTAGAAGAGCTATAGTTTTACTTAATGCGTTAAAAGTGAATAAAATGTATTTTACAATAAACGCCACAGAAAACAAAGTACAATGTGCATTGCCCTGTGTTCCTCTTTATTTTACAATTGAAAAAAGTTTTATATTTATTTGTCCAATACATTACACCTGAAAGAAGTGTCCTTTAGCATGGCTTTCACCAAAAAAAAAAAAAAAAAAAAAAAACCCAAAAAACCAGAAAAATGTCCATTGGGTGTATTTTCAGTTCTTTTAACTAGAAAATCTGTAGTTTTACTTACTGCATTACAGGTGAAAGACATGAGCTTTACCATAGACTAGAAAAGCTATAGTTTTACTTAATGCTTTACAAGTGAATGAAATGTACTTTAACATAAATGCCACAAAAACACAGTACAATGTGCATTGTCCTGTGTTCCTCTCTGTTTTAGTAGCTAAAAACGTTTTATATTTATCTCACCAAATATTACACCTGAAAGAAAAGTACTTTAACTAAGCTTTCACAAAAGCACAGTATGATCTCCTTTGCATGTGTTCCTTTCTGTTCTATTAACTAGTAATGCTTTAATTTTACTTAACGCATTACAAAGGAATGAAATGTGCTTTATTATAGACGCAACAAAAAACACAGTAAAAAGTCCATTGCCCTGTGTGGCTCTTTGTCCTACAAGCTAGAAACAGGTTAGTGTTTGTTAAATAGTACATTACAGTTGAAAATGGCTTCATCAGAGATTGGGCATTTGGGCAAAAACCAATGACCAAACTGAAAGAAATTTGAAAACGTGGCATTAAGAAGTTCAGGACATTTAGGCAAAATACCTGACCAAATTGCTAATAATGTTGAATTCGGCATCACTGAGGACTGGCATTTTGTGCAAAATAATTGAACAAATTGCAAAATATGTTGAAAAATGCCATCACCTCCGACCTTTTATTTAGACAAAAATCACTGAACAAACTGCAAGAAATGTTGAAATTTTGCATCAAAATAAACTGGCCATCTGGGCAAAAATCACTCAGGAAAGTGAATGAAATGGTGAAAAATGGCAACTATTCTGGCTGGTCCGATGGGCAAAAAACCCTGACAAAAACAGAAAAACTGTTGAAAAATGGCATTAAGAGTGGCAAGCCTTATGTGCAAAATTACAGACCAAACAGCAAATAATTTTGAAAAATTGCATCAACAATAGCTGACCATTTGGGAAAAATTACAATTCAAATGATAAGAAATGGTGAAAAATGGCAACTACACAGTATGGGCATTTGGGCAAAATCACTGACAAAAATACAAGAAATGTTGAAAAATGGCATTAAGAGGGGCAAAATTAGAAACCAAACAGCAAAGAATGTTGAAAAAAATGGCATCAGCAGTGGATGACCATTTGGACAAAATTACAGTTCCAATGGTAAGAAATGGTGAAAATGGCCACTACACTGGCCAGGCTTTTGGGCAAAATCACTGAGAAAACTACCAGAAATGATGAAAAATGGCATCAACAGTGGCTGATCATTGGGGTAAAATTACAGACTAAACTGAAAGAAATGTTGAAAAATGACATTAACTGTGGTCAGCATTTGTGGAAAATCACACACTAAACAGCAAAGAATGTTGGAAAATGGTATTACCAGGCACCAGACATATGGGAAAAAACACTGACAAATGTGCAAGTAGTGGTAAAAAATGGTTTGACCAGTGGCCGTTCATTTGGGCAAAATCATTGAACAAACTGCAAGTAATGTGGAAAAATATCATCACCACTTGCACGACATTGTGCAAAATCACTCTCTAAACAGCAATAAATATTGAAAAAGGCATCACAATAGGCCAGCCTTGTAGGCATAATCAGAGACCAAACTGCATGAAATGTTGAAAATGGCATCACTGTTATCAAGCATTTGGGCAAAATCACTGACCAAAGTGTTGGTAATGTTAAAAAGGGCAAAGCCAGCGGCAGACAATTTTGACAAAATCACAGTCCAAACAACAAGAAATGTTAATAAACAACATGACCAAGTTACAGAAATTTGAACAAAATCACAGACCAAACTCAAAGAAATGGTTTAAAAATAGCATCATCAGTGGCTGGGCATTAGAGATAAATCATAGACCAAAGTACAAGAAATGTTGAAAAATGTCATCACAAGGGAATGACCTTTTGTGCAAAAATCATTGAGAAAACTGCAAGAAATGATGAAAAATGACATCAGCAGCAGCCATTCATTTGTGCAAAATCACTGAACAAAATGAATGAATGGTGAAAAATAGCATCACCATGGGCTGCTCATTTGTGTAAAATCACTGACCAAACTGCTAGTAATGTTGAAATAAGGCAAAACCAGGGGCAGACCATTTGAGAATAATCACAATCTAAACTACAAAAAAATGTTGATAAATTACATGACCAGGGGACGTCCATTTGAATAAAATCACAGGCCAAACTGTAGGAAATGGAAAAAAATGGAATCATGACTGGTTGTCCATTTGAGAAAAATCACAGACCAAACTGCAATAATTGTTGAAAAATGGCATCACCAGGGACCATCCATTTGTGCAAAAATCATTGACAAAACTGCAAATAATAATTAAAAATATGGCATCAGCAACAGAACATCATTTGTGCAAAATCACAGTACAAACTGTAAAAATGGTGACAATTACCCTCACCTTGGGCCAATCATTTGAGGATAAATTACTGACCAAACTACTATTAATGTTGAAAAAGGGCATTACCGGGGGTTGACCATTAGGAAAAATTCCCTGAAAAAAACTGCATGTAATATTGAAAATAGCTTCATCAGAGGCTGGCCATTTGAACAAAAATCACTGACCAAAGTGAAAGAAATGTGGAAACATGGCATCAAGAGGGTCAGGTCATTTGGGCAAAATACCTGACCAAATTTCTAAGAATGTTGAGTATGGCATAAGTGATGATGGGCATTTTATACAAAACCATTGAACAAAAAATTTTGAAAAATGCCATCACCAGCAACCTTTTATTTAGACAAAATCACTGAACAAACTGCAAGAAATGTTGCAAATTGGCATCAACAAAAACCGGCCATCTGGGCAAAAATCACTCAGCAAACTGAGCAAAATTGTGAAAAATGGCATCAACAGTGGCCATTCATTTGGTCTAAATCAAATTTTGAACAAACAGCAAAAAATTTAAAAATAGGAATAATCAGTGGCCAGTCATTTTAGGAAAATCACAGACCAAACTACAACAAATATTGAAAAATGGCATCAACAGTGGCCAATTATTTGTACAAAATTACCTTTCAAATTTTAAGAAATAGTGAAAAATGGCAACTACGCTGGTCAGGCTTTGGGGTAAAAAAACCTGACAAAAATAGAAAAAATATTGAAAAATAGCTTTAAGTGTATCCGGCCTTTTGTGCAAAATTACAGACCAAACAGCAAACAATTTTGAAAAATGGCATCACCCATGGCCAATGATTTTTCCAAAATTAAAATTAAAATTTTAAGAAATGGTGAAAAATGGCAACTACACTGGCCGGGCATTTAGGCAAAATCACTGACAATAATACAAGAAATGTTGAAAAATTGCATTACCAGTCACTGGCCTTTTGTGCAAAATTACAGATCAAACAGCAAAGAATGCTGAAAAATGGCTTCAACAGTGGCCGACCATTTTGGGAAAATTACTGTTCAAATATTAAGAAATAGTGAAAAATGGCATCACCTGGCACCACCAATTTGAGGAGAATCATTGACAAAACTGCAAGAAATGTTAAAAAAGAGCTGGACCAGTGGACGTTATTTGGGAAAATCAATGACCAAAGTGCAAGTAATGTTGAAAAAAATACATCATCCCTGGTAGAACACTTGAGCAATATCACTGACTAAACCACAATAAATATTGAAAAAGACATCACAATAGGACAGCCATGTAGGCATAATCAGGGACCAAACTGCATGAAATGTTGAAAATGGCGTCACCATTATCAGGCCATTTGGGTAAAATCACAGGCCAATCTATAAGAAATGATTAAAAATGGAATCATGAGTGGCTGTCCCTTAGAGTCAAATCACAGACCAAACTGCAAGAAATTTTAAATATCGAATGACATGTGACAGTTTATTTGGGCAAAAATCAATGACCAAACTGCAAGTAATGTTGAAAATGGCATCACCACTAGTAGGACATTTGTGCAAAATCATAGACTAAACAGCAATAAATATTGAAAAAGGCATCACTATATGCCGGCCATGTAAGCATGATCAGGGACCAAACCACAGTAAATGTTAAAAATGTCATCACTGTTATCAGGCCAATTAGGTAAAAATCATTGACGAAACTGATAGTAATGTTGACAAAGGGCAAAACCAGGGGCAGACCATTTGGGCATAATCACAGTCCAAAGTGCAAGGAATGTTGAAAAATGGCATCATTAGTCACTGATCATTTGTGCAAAATTACAGTTCAAATTGTAAGAAATAGTGAAAAATTGCAACTAAACTGGCTGGGCATTTGGGCAAAATCACTGACAAAAATACACAAAATGTTGAAAAATCGCCGACCATTTGGAAAAAATCACTGACAAAACTGCAAGAAAGGTTAAAGACCTAATTGACTAGTGGCTGTACATTTGGGCAAAAATCAATGACCAAACTGCAAAAGGTGTTGAAAAATATCATCACCACTGGCAGGCCATTTGTGCAAAGTTACTGACTAAACAGCGATAAATATTGAAAAAAGGCCTCACTTTAGGCCAGCCATGTAGGCAAAATCAGGGACCAAACTGAATGAAATGATGAAACTGGAGTCACCTTTATCTGGCCATTTGGGTTAAAGACACTGACCAAATTGCTAGTAATGTTGAGAAAGGGCAACAACAGGGGCAGACCATTTGGGCAAAATCACAGTCCAAACTGCAAGAAATGTTGGCAAATAGCATGACCAGGGGATGGCCATTTGAGCAAAATCACAGACCAAACTTAAAGAAAGAAAGAAAGTCCAAACTTTAAGAAATGGTAAAAAAATGGCATCAGCAGTCACCTACCATTTGGGAAAAAATCACTGACCAAATTGCTAGTAATGTAGAAAAAGAACATCACAAAGGGCTGGCCATTTGGGCAAAATTACATTTCAAACTGTAAGAAATGGTGAAAAATGCCATCTACACTGGCCAGGTATTTGGGCAAAATCAATGACCAAACAGCAAATAATGTTGAAAAATGGCATTAACAGAAACCTCCCATTTGGGCAAAAAAACACTCAGCAAAATGAAAGAAATTTTGAAAAATGGAATTAACAGCGGCCCTTCATTTCATCTACAATACTGAAAAAATGGCAAAATAATGTTAAAAGTCGGCATCACCATTGGCTGGCCATATGGGCAAAATCACAGACCAAACTACAATGAATGTTGAAAAATGGCATCACCAGTAGCGGAACATTTGGGCAAAATTACAGTTCAAATTGTAAGAAATGGTGAAAAATGGCATTTACACTGGCTGGGGATTTGGCCAAAATCACTGAAAAAAATACAAGAAATGTTGAAAAATGGCATCAACAGTGGCAGACCATTTGGGAAATATCACTGACAAAACTGCAAGAAAGGGTAAAAATCGGATTGACCAGTGGCCAGACATTTGGGCAAAATCAATGACCAAATTGTAAGAAATATCGAAAAATGTCATCACCACTGGCAGGCCATTTTTGCAAAATCACTGACTAAACAGCAATAAATATTGAAAAAAGGCATCACTATAGGGTGGCCATGTAGGCAAAATCAGAGACCAAACTGCACGAAATGTTGAAAATGGCATCACTGTTATCAGGCCATTTAGGTAAAAGCACTGACCAAACTGTTAGTAATGTTGAAAAAGGGCAACAACAGGGGCAGACCATTTGGACAAAATCAGAGTCCAAACTGCAAGAAATGTTGGCAAATGTCATGACCAGGTGACGGCCATTTGAGCAAAATTACAGACCTAACTGTAAGAAGTGGTCAAAAAAGGTATCAACAGTCACCGACAATTTGGGCAAAATCACTGACCAAACTGCTAGAAATGTTGAAAAAGGGCAAAACTAGGGGCAGACTATTTGGGCAAAATCACAGTCCAAACTACAAATAATGTTGATAAATGGCATGGCCAGGGGATGGCCATTTGAGCAAAACCAGAGACCAAACTGTAAGAAATGGTGGAAAATGTCATCATCAGTGGCTTTCCATTAGAGAAAAATCACAGAACAAACTGCAAGAAATGTTGATTAATGGCACAAGAAGCATGTTGTTTGGGCAAAATCACTAACAAAATATCCAGAAATATTGAAAAAAGGCAACACTGGGACTGGCCATTTAGTCAAAATCAGTGACCAAACTTTACAAAATGTTGAAAAATGGCATCACCAGGGTCCAGTCATTTTGGCAAAATTACTGGCTAAACAGCAACTATCATTGAAAAAAGTCATCACTAAGGGCCCATCATTTAGGCAAAATCATAGAACAAACTGCATAAAATGTTCCAATATGGCATAATCTGAGGCTGGCTATATGGACACAATCACAACGAAAACTGCAAGAAATGTTGAAAAATGGAATCACTAGTGGCTGTTCATTTGGGCAAAATCACTGACCAAACTGAAAGAAATATTGAAGTATGGCATCACCAGTGAGCAGCCATTTGGGCAAAATCACAGACCAAACTGCAAGGAATGTTGAAAAATGACATCACCAGGGGTCGTCCATTTGTACAAAATCACTGACCAAAATGGATGAAATATTGAACAATGTCATCACCTAAGGCCAGCCACGTGTGCAAAATTGGTGACCAAACTGCAAGAAATGTTGAAAAATGGCATCACCAGTGGCAGGCCATTTTGGTAAAATCATTGACCAAACTGGAAGAAATGTTGAAAAATGGCATCACCAGGGAACGTATATTTGGACAAATTCATTGATCAAACTACAAGTAATATTGAAAAATGACATCACCATGGAACAACCAATTGGGCAAAATCACTGACCAAAGTATAAGAAATGTTAAGAAATGGTATCAACAGGGACTGGCCATTTGGCAAAATTACGGAACAAACTGCAAGAAATGATGAAATATGGCATCATCTGTGGCCGGCCATTTGGACAAAAATCACTGACGTATTGCAAGAAATGTTGAAAAACGGCATTACAAGGGCCTTCCATTTGGGCAAAATCACAGACCAAACTGCAAGGAGTGTTGAAAAATGGCATCACCAGGGGCAAGCCATTTTGTCCAAGATCACAGACACATTGCAAGGAATGTTGAAAAAATGGCTTCACCTGAGGCCATCCATTTGTGCAAAATCACTTACCAAAATGCATGAAATGTTGAAAAATGGCATCACCAGGGGCTGGCCATTTGGGAACTCTCACAGACTGTTGGCAATATCCAACTGCCTGGCAAGAAAGGTCAAAGAATATATTGCCTTTGAACTCCAAATTTTTGCTCCATGATCAGCTGCCTGGTGAGAAAGGTTGAAATATGGCATGTCATTTGAACTCTGATTTTGGCGCCATGATTGGTCATCTGGTGAGATATGTCAAAAAATGACATCACTGTTCTAGGTAAATTTTGTGGCAATGAACAGCTGCCTGACGAGAAAGGTTGAAAAATGACATCGTTGTTGGACGTGGATTTTGGCGACATGACCCACTGCCTGGTGAGATATTTAAAAAAATGAAATCAGCATTGAACCCCGAATTCGGCACCATGACCAGCTGCTTGTAGAGAAAGGTCAAAAAATGATATTGCTGTTAGACACCAATTTTGTGGTAATGACCAGCTGCCTGGCGAGAAATGTCGAAAAATAACATGGAATTTTAACTCCGATTTTGGCACCATGAGCGGCTCCTGGTAAGATAGGTCCAAAAACAACATTGAATTTTAACTCTGATTTTGGTGCCATAAACAGCTAACTGGTCCAAAAATGATATTGTAGTTGGAAGCTGATTTTGGAGCCATATAGAGCCATTTGTGAAGAAACGTTGAAAAGTGACATTTCTGGTTTTCGCCTTATTGCCAGGCGAGAAAAGTCGAAAAATGACGTTGCCATTCAACAGCCATTTTGGCGCAATTACTGGCCACTTGTCAAGGAAGATCAAAAAATGACATTGCCATTAGACACCTATGTTGGCGACATGACCAGCCACCTAGTGAGAAAGGTCAAAAAATAATATTGCTGTTGGATGCCGATTTTCGCAACATGAATTGACATGATGAATTAGGTGAGTTAGGTTGAAAAATGGCATGGCCTTTGGACGCCGATTTTGGCACCATGTCAGGTCATCTGGCGAGAAAGGTAGAAAATTGACATGGAATTTTAACTCCAATTTTGGTACCATGAGTGGCCGCTTGGCAAGAAAGGTTAAAAAATAACATGGCATTTGAACTCTGATTTTGGTGCAATGAACAACCACCTACGAGAAAGGTTGAAAAATCACATTGCTATTGGAAGCTTATTTTGGTGACATGACTGGCCACCTGTCGAGAAAGGATGAAACAGGACATCACAGTTAGACAGCAATTTGGGCGCAATGACCTGCCACATGGTGAGAAAGGTTGAAAAATGACATTGGCTTTGGACTCCTATTTTGGATCCATGATCAGCCTCCTGGCAAGAAATCTCATAAAATGACAAAGCTTTGGATGCCTATTTTGGAGCCATGATCTGCCGCATGGTGAGAAATGTGGAAAAATTACATGGAATTTTAACTCCAATTTTGGTGCCATGAACGACTGCCTGGTGAGATCGGTTGAAAAATGACATCGCAGTTGAATGCCAATTTTGGCGCCAAGCCTGGAAGCCTGGCGAGAAAGGTTGAAAAATTACATGGATTTTTAACTCTGATTTTAGCACCATGAGCTGCCACCTGGCGAGATATGTCAAAAAAATGACATAGAATTTTAACTCCGATTTTGGTGCCATGACTGGCAGCCTGGCAAATAAGGTAAAAAAATGACATCACTGTTGGATGCTGATTTTGCTGCCATGTCCAGTCACCTGGTGAGAAATGTCAAAAAAGGACATTGCTTTTTAACACCTATTTTTGCTCCATGATCGGCCACCTGGCTAGAAAGGTTGAAAAATGACATTGCAGTTCGACACTGATTTTGACGCCATGAATTGCCACATGGAGAGAAAGGTTGAAAAATGACATCACCTTGGGACACTATTTTTGCATCCTGACCAGTCGCTCTGTGAGAAAGGTCAAAAAATAACATGGCATTTTAACTCCGATTTTGGTGCCATGAATGACTGCCTGGTGAGATCGGGTAAAAAATGACCTCTCCTTTGGACTCTGATTTTGGCGCCATGTCAGCCGTCTGGCAAGGAAGAAAATTGACATGGAATTTTGGCACCATGAGTGGATGCCTGGTCAGGTCGATAAATGCCATTGCCGTTAGATGCTGATTTTGGCACCATGACCTGCCACCTGGAGAGAAATGTCGAAAAATGTCATCATTTTTGGAAGCTTATTGTGGCTCCATGATGGGCTGCCTGGTGAGAAAGGTTGAAAAATGACATCACATTTTGATGACTATTTTGGTGCCATTACCAGCAGCCTGTTGAGAAAGGTCAAAAAATGACATTAAATTTAGAAGCCTATTTTGTAGCAATGAACGGCCGCCTAGTGAGTTAGGTTGAAAAAGGACATCGCAGTTGGACGCCAATTTTGGGGCAATGATCGGCCACGTGGCAAGAAAGGTTGAAAAATGACATCTCTGTTGTACGCAGCTTTTGGTGCCATGTCTGGGCAGCCTGGTGAGATAGGTCAAAAATGACATGGAATTTTAACTCCAATTTTAGCACCATGAGTGGACACCAGGTCAGTTAGGTCGAAAAATGACATAACTGTTGGATGTTGATTATGGACAATGACTGGTCTTTTGGCAATAATGGTCAAAAAATAACATTGCCATTAGATGCTGATTTTGGCGCAATGACAGGCTGCCAGAGAGAAAGGTAGAAAAATATTTTGCCATTGGATAACGATTTTGGCGCCATGACCAGTGACCTGGCCAGAAAGTTCAAAAAAGACATTGCCTTTGAACACCGATTTTGGTGCCATGATGGCAGCCTGGCAAGAAAGGTTGAAAAATGACACCAACATTGGATGCTGATTTTGGTGCCATCACCAGCAGCCTGATGAGAAAGGTCGAGAAATGACATCCCAGTTGGACGCCGATTTTTGCATCACGACAGGCCATCTGGCAAAAAGGTTGAAAAATAACATTGCCATTGGATGCAATATTGGGCGTTATGAATGGCCTCCTGGTGTGAAAGGTGGGAAATTACTTCAACATTGGACGCCGAATTGATGCCATGACTGGCAGCCTGACGAGAAAGGTAAAAAATGACATTGCAGTTGGATGCCGTTTTTTGGCAACATGACTGGCAGCCTGACGAGAAAGGTCAAAAAATGACATCACTGTTGGACACTGATTTGGGGTCTCCTGGCATGAAAAGTTGAAAAATGACATTTAGTTGGACGCCAATTTTGGCACCATGACTGGCCCGCCTGACAAGATAGTCGAAAAATGACAACAGAGTAGTGGGCCAATTTTGGGGCCATGAGTGTGAGCCTGGCACGAAATGTCGAAAAATAACATCACCAGAGGACAAGGAATTTTGGGCCATGACCAGCCACCTGGTGAGAAAGGTCGAAAAATGACATCGCCTTTGAACACCGATTTTGGTGCCATGACAGCAGCCTGGTGGGAAATGCTGAAAAATTACATCAGGGTTAGACACAGATTTTGGCAAGATAGGTCGAAATTTTACATCACAGTTAGATGCTGATTTAGGTGCCATGACTGGTCACCTGGCAAGAAAGGTTGAAAAATGAAATAGACTATGAACTCCGATTTTGATGCCATAGCAGCAGCCTGGTGAGAAAGGTCGAAAAATGACATTCCAGTTGGACGCCGATTTTTGCGCCACAACCGGCTGCTTGGCAAAAAGTTTGAAAAATGACTTTGATGTTGGACGCAACTTTTGGCGCCATGAACAGCTGCCTGGTGTGAAAGGTGGAAAAATGACTTGGACATTGGACGCTGAATTGATGCCATGACCTGGTGAGAAATGTCAAAAAATGACATCGATGTTGTATGCCAAATTTTGGGCCTTTCTTGCTTTTCTCTCCTTTTTCTCTATTATCTCTAGTTCTCTCCTTTCTCTCCTATCTCTCCCTACTCCCCATTCTCTCCTTTTCTCCTTTCTCTCCTTTCTTACTCCTTTCAACTCGCAATCCTTTCTTTCCCTTCTCTCTCTTCTTATTCTCCATTTTCTGTTTTCACTTCTTTCTCTTATTTCTCTTTTCTCTTGTAACTCTCCTTTCTCTCCTTTTTCTCTCTCTTTTCTCATTTCTCTCCTTTCTCAGTTTTTTTCTTTTCTCTCCTTCCTCTCATTTCTCTCCTCTCTCACCTTTCTCACAACTTCTCACAACTTCTCTCCTTTCTCTCCTTTCTCCGGTTTCTCTCTTTTCTCTCTATTCTCCCGAGTTCTCTCCTCCTTCTCCTTTCTCTCCTATTTCTCATTTCTCTCCTTACTCTCCATTTTTCCTTTTCACTTATTTCACTTATTTCACTTATTTCTTTCTGTCACTTGTAACTCTCCTTTCTTCCTTTTTTTCTTTTTTTCTCTCCTTTCTCTGCGTTCTCTACTTTCTCTGTTTTTTCGTATCTCTCCTTTCTCACAAGTTCTCTACTTTCTCTACATTTTCTTATTTTTATCATTTTTTCTAGCATTCCATTCTCTCCTTTCCCTTGTTTTTCCTTCTCTCCTTTCTCTCTTTTCTGCCCTTACTCTCCATTCTCTCCTTTCTCTCCTTTCTCACAACTTCTTTCTCTACTTTCTCTTCATTTTCTCCTTTGTATTGTTTCTCTCCTTGCTCTCTATTCTCTCCTTTCTCTCTTTTCTCCACTTTCTCTCATTTCTCTCCTTTATCATCTTTCTCTACTTTTTCTGTTTTCTCACCCTTTTCTCCATACTCTTCCTATTCTCCATTCTCTCCTTTATCTCTTTTCTCTCTATTCTCTCGTAACTCCTTTTCTCTAATTCTTCTCTTTTCTCTCATTGCTTTCCTTTTTATCCTCCTCTCCTTTCTCTCCTTTCTCTCCTATCTCTCCCTACTCTCCATTCTCTCCTTTTCTCCTTTCTCTTTTTTCATTCCTATCAAAACATTCTTTTTCTCTCCTTTTTTACTCCATTCTCTTTGCAATTCTTTCTCCCCTTTCTCTCCTTTCTCTCTATTCTCACATTTCGCTCATTACTCTCATTTCTCTCTTTTCACCACTTTCTCCCCTTTCTCTCCTTTTACTCCTCTCACTATTTTTCTCATTTCTCTTGTTTCTCTCATTTTTCTCTATTCTCATGACTTCTTTCTTACTCTTCTATCTCTCATTTCTCTTCTCATTCTCCATTCTCCTCCTTTTCTCCTTTCTTTCCTTTTACTCCTTTCTCTCCTTTCTCTTTATCTTCACAAGTTCTCTCCTTTATCTCTTTTCTCTCCTTTCACTTTTTTTCTCCTTTCTCTCTTTTTTATCCTTTCTACTTTCACAAAAGTTCTCTACTTTGTCTCCTTTTTCTCCTTTCTCAAAAGTTTTTTTCTTTTCTCTCCTTTCTCACAGGTTCTCTCATTTCTCTCCTTTCTCAAAACTTCTCTCCTTTCTCTACTTTCACACAAGTATACTGCTTTCTCTTCTTCTCACAGGTTAGCTCCTTTCCCTCTTTTCTTTCTTTTCTTAAAAGTTCTCTCCCTTATTTCCCTTCTCACATGTTCTCTCCATTTTCTTCTTTCACTCATTTCTCTCCTTTCTCTACTTTAACACAATTTCTCTCCTTTCTCTCTTTTTGCTGCTTTTTCTTCATTCTCTCTTTTCATTTCTTTTTCTCCTTTCTCTCCTTTCTTTCCCTTCTCACAAGTTCACTCCTTTTTTCCTTCTCACAAGTTCTCTGCTTTCTCTCTTTTCTCTCCTTTTTCTCTTTTCTCATAAGTTCTCTTCTTTCCATCTTTTCCCTCCTTTTTCTCCTTTTTCTTTTTTCTCTCATTTTTCCCTTGTCTCACACGTTCTCTTCTTTCTTTCCTCTCCCTGTTTATCTCCATTCACTCTTTTCTCACATATTGTTTCCTTTCACTTCTTTCTCCCCCATTCTCTCCTTGGTCACAAGTTCTCTCCTTTCTCTCCATTTTCTGTTTTCTTTCCTTTTTCTCGTTTCTCACAAGGTCTGTCCTTTCCTTTCTCTCAGTTCTCTTCTTTCTCTCTTTTCTATCCTTACTATTCTTTCTCTCTTTTCTTCCAAGTTCTCTCCTTTCTCTCCTCTCTCTCTTTTCTCACGAGTTCTCTCTTTCTCTCCTTTCTCTTCTTACTCTCCTTTCTTTCATTTCTCTCCCTTTTCTCCTTTCTCACAAGTTCTCTCCTTTATCTCTTCTATATCCTTTCTCTCCTTTCTCTCCTTTTTCTACTTTCTCACATGTTCTTTCTTTTCTGTCCTTTCTCTCCTTTCTCACAAGTTCTTTCCTTTCTTTTCTATCCCTTCTTTTTTCTCTTCTTTCACTCCTTTCTCTTTTCTATCCTTTCTCTCCTATATGCCTAGTTCTCCCCTTTCATTCTTTTCTCTCCTTTCTCACATGTTCTCTCCTTTTCTTTCTCAGAAGTTCTCTCTTTACTCTTCTTTCTCACAACTTCTTTCTTTCTATCCTTTCTCTCCTTTCTCTTTTCTCACATCTCTCCTTTCCCTCATTTCTCACATTTTCTCTCCTTCATCACAAGTTCTCTTCTTTCTATACATTCTCTGCTTTCTCTCCTTCTCTCTTTTCTTACAAGTTCTCTTATTTCTCTCCTTTCTCTTCCTTCTCTCCTTTCTCTCAGTTCTCACAAGTTCTGTCCTTCATCTCCTTTCTCTCCATTCTCTTCTTTCTCTCCTATTTCTCCTTTCTATCCTTACTCTCCTTTCTCACAAGTTCTCTTTCTCTCATTTCTATCTTTTCTCACAGTTCTCTCCTCTTTTCGTTCTCTGCTTTCTCTTATTTCTCTCCTTTCTCACACATTCTCTCTTTTTGCTCCTTTCTCTCTTTTCTCTCCTTTCTCCCCTTTCTCACATGTTCTCTCCTTTTTCTCCTTCTCACTACTTCTTTCCTTTCTCTTCTTTTTCTCTCATCTCATAGGTTCTTTCCTTTCTCTCCTTCCTCTCATTTCTCACATATTTTCCCCTTTCTCTCTTTTTTCTCCTTTTGCTTCTTTCTCTCCTTTCTCACAAGCTCTCTACTTTCTCTACCTTTTCTCTTCTTTCTTCCTTTTCTCCTGCCTCACAAAATCTCTCCTTTCTTCCTTCATACAAGTTTTCTCCTTTCTCTCCTTCTCTTTTTTCTAACTTCTCTCCCCTTTTTCTCCTTTAGAACAATTAAGTCTTAATATGATTTCAACATATTAAATACCTTATTATGAAGAATTTTTGCATGTTTCCTTCATTTATACTAGCATGTGAATAATTTCAATAACATAATATTTCCTCCAGTGAAAACCAAAAAACAAACAAACAAAAAAAAAAATCTCTGTCATGTTTATTTTCTTTCAGATCGAAAACGATATAACATTGAAAGCTACATTAACTTTTGTATTTGAATGGTGTTGGCAGGCCTTATTATTTTTTGTTTTTGTTTTGTTTTGTGTTTGTTTTTTTCAAGACAGGGTTTCTCTGTGTAGCCCTGGCGGTCCTGGAACTCACTCTGTAGACCAGGCTGGCCTCAGACTCAGAAATCCACCTGTCTCTGCCGCCCAAGTGCTGGGATTAAAGGTGTGCTCCACCACTGCCTGGCTTATTATTTTTTTAAAAATCATATTATTCTTACTCTTTATTTGCTTAGTATTAAATGTTGTATTTAGTGATCTATATGTGTTTATATGTCCTTGAATCATATAGATAAGTACTACCATGTTTAATTTTACATCAGATTCTCTCATCTTTGTCTGCCTATGATGTCAACTTATGATTTTTGCTTATTGTAGATTTGGTCACTTTTAATGCTAATCTCTTCCTGCTAAAATAAATTTGGAAGTTTTCTCTTATTTCAGTTGTTAAATATTGTTAATTCCTTGATAGAGTTAGCCCAGGAAACCTTTAGGATATGTGCTATACTCTCCTTGGTTTTGGTTTAATATTGAGTCAATCTGCTTATTCACAAGTAATATTCTTACGTTTTGTATTTGTATGTTTAAATATCAATAAGTTGTCACTTTCTAGAAGTTTATCCTTTACTTGTAAATTAACTGAGTCTTTTATGTATCTGTGAACAATATACTCTACCTATCTATCTATCTATCTATCTATCTATCTATCGCTATCTCTCCCTCTCGGTAGGAGGCCCTTGACTTGTATATTGATATTGTTTAACTTTCTTTCTTTTTTTCTTTTATTAGATATTTTCTTAATTTACATTTCAAATGTTATCCCCTTTCCTGGTTTCCCCTCCAGAAGTCCCCATCCCATACTCCCTCCCTCTGCTTCTATGAGGGCACTCCCCCACCCAAATATCCACTCTGACCACCTTGGGATTTCTCTACACTGGGACATTGAGCCTTCACAAGTCCAAGGGCCTCTCCTCTCATTGATGCATGACAAGGCCATCCACTGCTACATATGAGACTGGAAACATGGGTTACTCCATATGTACTCTTTGGTTTGTTGCTTAGTCCCTGGGAGTCCTGGGGGATCTTGTTCGTTGATACTGTTGTTTTTCCTATGGGGCTGCAAGACCCTTCTGCTCCTTTAGTGCAGTCTCTAACTCCCCCATTGGGGACCTCACAATCAGTCTAATGCTTGGCTTCGAGCATCCACTTCTGTATTTGTCAAGCTCTGGCAGGGCCTCTCAGTGTCAGCTGTATCAGGCTCCTTTTCATAAGTATTACTTGGCATCCACAATAGAGTGGGGGTTTGGTGACTGTGTATGGGATGATTCCACAAGTAGGACAGTCTCTGGATGACCTTTCCTTCAGTCCCTACTCTAGACTTTCTCTCCACATTTGCATCCATTAGTATTTTGTTCCCCTTTCTAAGAAGGACTGAAGCACCCTCACTTTGGTCTTCCTTCTTCATGAGCTTCATGTGGTCTGTGAATTATATCTTGGGTATTCGGGGCTTTTGGGATGATATCCACATATTAGTGAGTGCATACCATGTACATTCTTTTGTGATTGCCTAGCCTCATTCTGAATGATATTTTCTAGTTCCATCCATTTGCCGAAGAATTTTATGAATTCATTGTTTTTAATAGCTGAGTAGTATTCCATTGTGTCAATGCACCACATTTTCTGTAACCATTCCTTTCCTGAAGGACATCTGGGTTCTTTCCAGATGCTGACTGTTATAAATAACTCTGCTATGGACATAATGGAGCATGTGTTTAACATTTCTTTAAGTGTTTCTCAGCCAATCAATATTCCTCAGTGGAAAATTCTTTGTACCCCAGTTTTTCATAGGGTTATTGGATTCTCTGGAGTCTAATTTCTTGAGTTCATTGTATATGTTGGAAATTATCCCTATATTCAATGTAGGATTGGTAAAGATCTTTTCCCAGTCTGCTGGCTGCTGTTGTCTGTTGGTCTTATTGACCGTGTCCTTTGCCTTACAGAAGCTTTGCAGTTTTATAAGGTCCCATTTGTCAATTCTTGATCTTAGAGCATAATGGTTACTCTAGCTTGTTTCTTGTGACCACTTGCTTGGAAAATTGTTTTTCAACCTTTTACTCTGAGGTAGTGTCTCTCTTCGTTACTGAGGTACATTTCCTATATACAGCAAAATGTCGGGTCCTGTTTATATATCCAGTCTGTCAGTCTATGTCTTTTTATTGGGGTATTGAGCCCATTGATGTGATGAGATATTAAGGTAAGTCATTGTTACTTCCTGTTATTTTTGTTGTTAGAGGTGGAATTATGTCTGTGTGGCTATCTTCTTTTCGATTTGTTGAAAGATTACTTTCTTGTTTTTTCTAGGATGTGCTTTCCCTCCTTGTGTTGTAATTTTCTATTTATTATCCTTTGTAGGGCTGGATTTGTGGAAAGATATTGTGTAAATTTGGTTTTGTCATGAAATATCTTGTTTTCTCTGTCTACGGTAATTGAAAGTTTTGCTGAGTATAGCAGCCTGGGCTGTTATTTGTGTTCTCTTAGGGTCTGTCTGACGTCTGCCAGGATCTTCTAGCTTACAAAGTCCCTGGTGAGAAGTCTTGTGTGATTCTGATCAGTCTACCTTTAAATGTTACTTATATGCTTAGACCCTGGTCTGGTGTAAAATGGAGTTTCCTCAAAAATGGTGTTGGTTGGGCTTTACCGGGGTATCCTAATCACCTGTCAATCATGGTGGTTCTGTTTCTGTTAGGGTCTCTATTGGTATGATAAAACAACTGGACCAAAATCAACTTAGAGTAGAAAGGGTTTCTTTCCTTTTCCTCTAACAGTCCACTGTTGTGAAAGAACAAGAGTTCAAATGATGTCAGGGGAGTTTGTTATGAACTGGACTGACAGTTCCTTTGTTGGAAGGAAATATTCCTCTGCCATGGTTTCCTAAGATGTGATTGCCAACCAGTATGTTGTGTTCAACAATTAATCATGATTAAATCTGATTTTGCTGGCCATAAGATCCCCAAATATTGCTTTCTAAACTATGTGTGCAGACCCAAACATGTTTTTGTCATGGCAGGATCCCTTGAAGGTGACATCTTCATTGGCCCCAGAGCTGAGTAGCACTAAGGACTGCTGCCAATCTGCTACCCCATGGAACATGGCATCATTAAGGACTGGAATGACATGGAGTGCATCTGGCAATATGTCAATTCTAAAGACCAGCAGTCTTTCTCAGAGGAGCATCCTGTGCTCCTGACTGAGGCACCTTTAAACCCTGGGAAAAACCAGAAGCTAGCTGCAAGAAGTTTCCTTCAAGACCTTCAATGTGACAGTTCTCTTCATCTCCACACAAGCTGTGCTTAGCCTTTATGACACAGGCAGAACCACAGGCATGGTGTTGGATTCTGGGGGTGGCATCACCCATGTAGTCCTTCATATATGAAGGCTTCTCCATTCCTCACTCCATTATGTGCATCAACTTTCCTGGTTGAGATGTCTTGCACTTCCTCTGCCTCTACCTATACAGAAGGAGGGCTGTGATTTCCATTTCTCCACTGAGTTTCAGATTGCCAAGGCCATAAAGGAAGGAGCTGGCTACCTGTCGGTAAAACCCCAGAAAGATGAGACACTGGAGACAGAGAAGGCTCAGTACTGTCTGCCAGAAGGCAGCACCATTGAGATCGGCCCTTCCAGGTTCTGGGATCCTGAGCTGTTGTTTAGGCCAAACTTGATTGGCAAGGAGAGTGAAGGTATTCAATGGAGTGCTGGTGTTTGCTATCAAGAACTCAGACATGGATTTACAGTGTACTCCTTTTTTTCCCAAGATTGGCCTCCCAGGATGTTCTACCCTGTTCAGATGTTTTTGGAGACAGGCTACTGAGTGACGTGAAGAAACTAGTTCCAAAAGACATGAAGATCAGGATGTCTGCACCCCAGGAGAGACTGTATTCCACATGGATTGGAGACTCCATCCTTGCATATCTGTACATATTTAAGAAGATGTGGGTCTCTAAGAAGAAATATAAAGAAGATGGAGCCTGGTCCATCTGCGGGAAAACCTTCTAATGTTGCAACATCACCACCTCTGACATTATCTTTACTTTAAAATTGCTTTCTTGAGTTGGAGTGTTTGAGAAAACTGCTTGTGTGTATGAGTGAGTGTGTGAGTATGGTCTGAGTGTGTGAGACTGTCAAGTACCTTGTGGCCCAGAAATTCTGAGCCCAGAGAGGACATTGAACTACCCAAGATGGTGATGGCCTGAGGACTGGGGGTTGACTACTAACAGGCTTCTTACAGTAAGAGCTCTGGAAGAGTCCCACTCCTTTCTCAGCCATGACTTTGTCTGGCTGTGTGGAACTATGGTTACTACCATAGAGACACTTTGTTTGCTGCCAATATAGACTCGGATGGAACCACACCATCCCACCCAAGTGCCCTGAGGCCGGAGGCAGCTCCTATCACCCCTGCTCATCATGTTTTCTATGCCTCTGGATCAACTGAGAACTGGGCTGGGGTTAAGTTCTGTCTGGGTTTGTTTTAGTTTGGGTTTGGGGGATGGAAAAAGCACTCTAGCAGTGGTTAGAGACTGGTTCAGGAGAAAGCAGTATACATTCATGTCGACCTGAGAACCAGGTAGGTATTAGGACCACACTGAGCATTTGAGAACAGGAGACAGCTTCAGGGTTAATTTACAAGCTCCAGCCACATCCAGGAGCCCTGTGACAAAGTAAGGACTGTGGGCTCCAGGTCCTGCTCTTTGTTTCTCATATATCTTGGTTTCAATGTTGTCACCATGGTTTTATTTATTGATGTGTTTGTTCAGTAAAGGGACTGCAGAGAAGGTTCACTGTCTCCTTCCCAGATCACCTTGCTTACACTAATGTTTACAACACCTAGGCTTTCCACAGTAGCAGAATAACAGTGTCATTCCCTCCTGATGGTGAACTGACAGTATTCATGGGCCTCAGGATCCTGTGAGATTGGAAGCTGCAGATGAAGGTACCCCAGCAAGCCTCTTCCTTTCTCCTAATCCCACTTGTTCACTGCCCTGGAACCAACAGGCTGGTTGTGGTTAGATTTTCTAAGACAGGAAGTAGCATCACTCTTTGGCAGAGGCCCTTTGAGAGGGAGGTTTGTTGGATGTGTTGGAGATCTAGACCCTTTAAAACAAACAAGCTGCAGTTAACCATGTTGCTTTTTGCCACTCTAATTGACCAGGCAACTAAGTCAAAGTGGCAGAGAGACCCCTTCTGGGTTGGCCAAAAGGAAGAGAAGGGGCCAGACCAAAGTGCCAAGATCAGATGGGCTCCAGCCTTTCTCTGAGAGGTGGTCCAAGAGCCTTTGTACTCAGTACAAAGCAAGGGTGAGCCTGCCTTCATCAGCACCCTCACCAGTGATAACAAGTCTCACCTCAATTCCAGATTCCAGACAATATTTGTTCTCCACCATCTTATGTCTCTGCAGGATGTAAAGTTAAGCCAGTGTATGTGGATTCAACGTGGCACCCCATAGACTTCAGTGTGCTTAACTGGTTCATTTCTTTTTAGCCCAAGCCTTGCATAGCCTTGCAAAGCCACATTACCTTGTGTGGAATAATGAACTTAAATAAAGTGGTTCTGATAGATTAAAAAAAGAACTCAGATAAACTAGGGTCTTGAAGACAGGACCTAATGCAGAGGTCATGTAGGATTGATGGCTTGGTCTGCATTGGTTAGCTCAGTCCTAGATCATGGTACCACATGCATTGGCCGGGCCCTCTGACATCAATCACTGTATGGTGCAGAAGAATTATTGAATGTGGAAAGTCCTGAATGTGTATTTTGACAAGGTCCTGACCATGCTAAGGATTTCAAAGACTTGGACAAATAGTATATTTAGCAAAGCTGTCTCCTTATGTGGACCAGGCCCAAGAAAAATAGGATAGATTTCCTTGGGAGTCTGAGTCTGGGTGCACAAGATAGAAACTGCAGCTTCCTATTCCAGGATGTTTACAGCTTGACAGTCACCTTAGAGACATCCCAGAGAGACTAGCTAAGCCATACATCTGAACAACACCTAATAAACATGCTGAAGATCCAAGTTGGGGGAGGGAGGTGTTAGAATATTTCCTAATTTTACTGAATGTTTGTTTCTGTGTCAATCTTCCCTTCATCCCTCATAGCCCCTACTGAGGTTTGAGGACCCAAGTCACAAAAAAATCACTATTAAGAAATTGAACCACAGATTTGCCTTCAGACCAGTCTTCCAAAGGTATTTTATCAATTGAGAATGGTTCTTCCCAAATGACTCTCGCTTGTGTGAAGCTCGCATAACACTCACATCACAGGCTCCTTTCTGAAGGCAAACAAACTCAGTTTGTTAGTTGAAAGGTGGCTCCTTTTGGGACAGATCACACCAAACCAACACAATCCCACAAAAAGGGTTTTGTATTAGATGGGGGAAGAAGTGAGGAAAAGAAGAAAAAGAAGGCAAGGGGATGGAGTCTCTGTCTTTTGTTTTGGCTGTGATGTAGAT
>JADRCH010007330.1:0-34949 GCA_019843965.1 Rhynchomys soricoides
CATTAGCATGAGTTGGGTCTGGGGAAATGGATCAGCAGTTAAAATGCTGTCTACAAAAGCAGTGAGCTTGAGGCTCAGAGTTCAGATCCCCCAAACCATGTAAACTCTGGGTTACACGGCAGCCCACCTCTGGTCCTCTACTGAAAAGGGTGAGACAGGAAATCCCTAGAACAAGCTGGCTAGCTAGACTAGCTGTGTGCATGAGCTCTGGGTTCAACTGAAAGACCTTGTCTCAATGAACAAGGTGAAGAGTGATCCAGGAAGTCTCCAGAACAACACATACACACACACACACACACACACACACACACGTGTTCCCACATATATATGAACATATATACACAGACATGCATAAAACACATGCATGTACATCATCACATACACATGAAAAAGGAAGACAAAAGCTTAAGCTACAGAACCTGGCAAACCTAGGATTAAATGCCTATAGAGTCCATAACTATAAAAGCCTTACTGTGAAGCGTTATGATAACACTTGCAATTGAGAGGTTAGGGGATGGCCCCAGGGTGTTGGAAAGGCGCTGCTAGCTGTAATGGTCTTGATGATACCTTGGGTAGTGCCTTGCAGAAGTTGAATGTGGGTTCTTGCTAGCAGCTCTCTAGCTGACCTAATGTGGTAGGGTAGGGATAATTAGACATTACTATTCCTTATTTGAATAAGATGCTGAGAATGTTTATTGATTCCATTAATAACTGTCTTGGCACCAGATTAGCTGTGGTTGGATAGAAGGCATGACCTCCAGGCGTTTGTTGTATATCAGCTATCATTTTCTGTGTATTATTAGTGAGGGTCAAATTGGGCGTTTCTCCGGGATGGCTTCATGAGTTGCTGTTACAAGGGAAGGTTGATCTATTGTTGGGTGTTCATTCTGAGGTCATGATCTCCAGGGTTTGCATACTGATCAAGCCAAGCAGTCTTTTGCTCTTGTTCTCTTAGTCACAGAGAGATTGCACACAGCAATGGCTGTAAACGAAGCTGCTCTGTGCTCAAGCTGTTTCCATCTGAACTGCCATCAGCCATGTAGGCAAGAGCAGGGCAGGAGATACTCAGTAAACACTCCCATTTCATTGACTGACAAGACCTTACAGACTCAATGCTCTGGAGTACTTAGGGGCTGAGAGTTTTCTCTACAAACATTCCTTCACTCCCCCCTTCATCAAGCAACTGTGTACCAGAATCCCTCGAAGGAATTACAAATAAAGAGTAAACAAGCTTAACAGGAGCCATTGTGTAAGGGATGGAACTAGCCAGGGAAAAGCCAACCTGCTGTAATGAAAAGATTCAAAACTATTTCTGCCAAAGTAAAACAGTTTTGTGACAGCCCAGCCAGTTGGACCTGGGTGAGTTCAAAGGACAGCTTCCCACCCTGGTGCTGGGCCAGCCTTGCTGAGAGGCCTTACCCATTGGGCCTCTTGCTTTCCCTACTTCAGTTCACAGGTCACAGTGGAGGCGAAGTCTGGAGAAAGTGATTTGTCCATGAGTTGAGATGATCCACATATCTCCACCCATCCACACCCCTAGGGTCTTGACATTTCCATGCCTAGCTGCAAAGGAGGCAGGATGCATAGCCTCCTACCAAGCCAGCCTAACTGCAGTCAGGAGAATGACAATGATTCAGAATGAAGTGTGTAAAATGTTAGATGACAGTGGCATCACGGAGGAAAAGAAAGCAGGGGGGAGGGGCTGGTGAAACCCTGGGGATTGCTGTTGCAACTTTTGTTTGGGAAACAACACCCAGCAAGTGACAGCTGAGGGAGAGGTCTACATGGGCAGGATAGGAAGAGCAGACAGACACAACAGCTGGGAAGACTTGGGAAATATAGTAGTCACTTTGCCCATTCCTATGACCCAGTGCCTGGCAAAAAGCAGCTTAAGGAAGGAAGTGCTTGTTTGGGTTTATGGCAGGGATACAGTCCACCAAGGTGCAGAAGGCCTGGCAGGGGGAACAGCTCCCCACACGAGGCTACTCATTCACTCACTTCCTGATTCATATCAGTGAGTTAGGAAGAGGAAGAGATACTGCTACTTATGGGTGGTATTGCCCACAATCAGGGTGGGTTTTCTTCAGTCTTTTCTGCAAACACTCTCCCAGGCAAACCCACAATTTTACTTCATTACTGTCCTATGAGTTTCTTAATTCAGCCAAGTTGGCAGTCCAGATTAGCCATCAGATGAGAGAAATGCCTTTTCTTTTAGGAGAGATGGGTATGATTGCAATGAGGAGCCTGTCTGACTCTGTTAGGCTCCAATGTACCTCATACCCATGGAGACAGCTAGTGACTGTGGCCATATGAACCTGGTATGTCCAGATTGCAACCCCCAGGCTGGACACAGCCAAGAATAGCTATGAATGTGGTCTGACAACAACAAATCATAAACTTGCTTAGTAACTAGATTACATGGTTGGGGTATGTGACCTTGGGGGGGGGGGTGATGACAATGAGATGTCACGATGAGACAAGGTTGGACATGCTTGGAAGCATTTAGAGTCCAGGGGGTATGCTGACCTGTTACTGTCACTCTCAGGTACCAGCAAGGTGAACCTTGTGAAGATTTCATCCACCGTCTCCAGCCCTCGGGACACAGCCCTGGCTGCTGTCATCTGCAGTGCTCTGGCCACAGTGCTGCTAGCCTTGCTCATCCTGTGTGTCATCTACTGCAAGAGGCAGTTCATGGAGAAGAAACCCAGCTGTAAGCTCCCGTCCATCTTACTGTGAAGTGAGCTTGTTAGCATTGTCACATCAGAGTTCACAAGAGACCTGGCCAGGACCTAAAGAGTGTCACCAGCTATTTAGAATATAAGATGCAGGAAAACAAGCCTCTTTTAGGGTCTCATAGGGATGCTTCCAAGGCTGTGGTATCCCAAGGCTACAAGGCAAAAATACAAATTGTCTGTAACCTACATTCTTGACAAATTATTTTAAACTGTGTATGCCTCTGCATAAGAAGAAACAGGCGGTCCTCAGCTTGCCATCATTAGGCTCAGTTTTTCAATATCATGATGGCCTGAAATTGTATCTCTTAAGCCACTCTGCTTCTGGCTTTCAGCTCATATGCAGGAAATTATGTAGAAACTGGTATGAAACAGGTTGGGCTGTAGTTAAGTGGTAGAGCCATTGCCTATCACGTGGAAGGCCCTGGGGTTTCATTCCCAGCACACACAAGAATGTGGGGGTTGGAAACTGGAGAAATGTTGGCTCAGTGGTTAAGAGCACTGGCTGCTCTTCAAGAGGAAGGTTCAATTCCTAGCATCTACACCGCAGCTTACAAGTGTCTGTAAGTCCACTCCCAGAGGATCTCATGCCCTCTCAGACCTTCATGGGCATGCATGTAGTGCCCAGATATACATGGAGGCAAAATACCCTTACACATAAAATAATAAACAAATGTTTAGGGGGGGGGATGTAATGACATAGGCTTTGTATTGCTTGAGTTTGCCCACTGAAGGCTCATAGAAGTATTATGGTTCAGATTAAGCTATTCTAGACCAAGTTGGAAGGTTGGCATACAGTGTCTTCAGTTTACTGTCTTCAGAGTGTCTTGGGGTACGTGGAAAGAATGCATGGGATAATGGTGTTGACTCTTTAAAAATGCAAATGCAAAGGTGGTGCCTGGCTTCTTATGGAGAAGTTTTGACTGTGGATCTCTCCACTCCACTAGGGTCTCTCCGGTCACAGGACATTCAGTACAATGGCTCTGAGCTGTCGTGTTTTGACCAGCCTCGGCTTCACCACTGTGCCCATAGAGCATGCTGTCAGTATCACCGGGACTCAGCCCTGACATATGGTGAGTTGGATGTGAAGGGCCCAGAGGAGACAGGAGTGCAAAAAGGGACTGTAAAGCTGGGCATTGCCAAGCCCAGCTCTTATTCTTCAGAATAAGTGGCAGCGGGTCACAAGCTGATTTAAGTCATGGCTGACCCATCTCCATGACTTCCCTCCACTGCCTTTGGTTTGGGTGTTCCAGGTCTCTTCATTTGGAGTCAGTGTCTCTTGCAGTCACTTCTTACTGCTGTGTAGAGGTGGGCCTGCTATCCATGTGTGTGTGTCAGGGTTACTGTGGTTTTGCTGAAAATCTATGACCAAAAGCAGCTGGGGAGGAAAAGGTTTATTTGGCTTACATATTCACGTCAGAGTCCATTAAGGGAAGCCAAGGCAAAAACTCAAATAGTGCAAGAATTTGGAGGCAGGAGCCATAGAGGGGTGCTGCTTACTGGCTTGCTCCTCATGGCTTGTTCAGCCTGCTTTTTTTATAGAAACCAGTCCAGAATGGAACCACCTACAGTAGTCTGGGCTCTCCACCATCAATCATTCATTAAGAAAATGCCTATAGGCTTGCCTATAGACTCAGCTTATGGAGGCATCTTTTCAATTGAGGCTTTCTCCCCTTAGAGGACTCTACCTTGTGACATAAAACTTACCAGTACGCCTTGGTTACCTGGTCAAGTCAAACCACATACTAGTGAGTCAGGTTTCAATGACTTCTGTGAGGAAGAGGGAAAAGAGAGGTCCACACCAGGGTCCAGCCTTGCCTCCCTCTTGGCCTGTTGCTGGAAATAGCCATTTGGGAAAGTTAACAGAAGTGGGAATGTACCTCTGACCCAGGCAGGCAAAGGTGACATGACTCTCTCCGTCCCCAGCTCTGCATCATTGACCAGAAGTTTCTGCTTCATGTCCTACTCCAGGCCTCAGCTGATGACCTCCTGCACAAAAACTCCACATGGCTAATAGTACTTAGCACTGGTGGCAGTCTTGCCCATTATCCCTCTCTATTGTCCCAAGTTTCTGGTTCATCTGGGTGACAGTACCAAGTTATCTCTTGGGCACTATCATCTACTTTGTTATTCATATTCCAGGTTGCTTCGACTGGCCTCTTGAAATCTTGTCTCTTAGTGATGTTCTAGAATGGACCATCTTGGTCCCGAATGTCACACATGGAATGAGAATGTTTCACCCTTGTCCCCTCCTGGTCTCATTGTACAGCCCAGGATGGGTTAAGTCGTCCATCCTCTTCCTTCAGTCTGGACACCAATGTATAGTTCCTCCTTCTGCTAAACAGTTACCCAGACAGGATCAGCTATCTTTCCAAGGGGAGCAAGGCTTAGCTGGAATGAATAAGAAAATTCAGGAAAAAAGAAAGCCCCCTGCCTCACTCTCTTCTGAATTTCTCAGGGCCTGTTCACCTGATTCCGTCCTTGTGCTGTGAGGAGGCCCGCAGCACTGCCCGAGCTGCGCTTGGCTGTGGGCTGCATTCTACGGCTACCCTTCAGGAGAGGTAACTGCCCTTGTAGTTAATGTCATATTCGTGTTTGCAAACATGTATCCTTCTGATTTACCAGCTTTGTGGTAAACTGTAAAACTCTGCCATTACCAATGCATTATCAATGACGTCTTTGAGTCTGAGAGGAGAGTCCCCTGCAGGAATTGCAGGGGTCACTGATAACCATTACCACCTTCTGACATGTCCTCTCCATTCACTTTAATTTTTTGTCTTTCATTTCTCTATTTTTATAATATTTTAAAGTATATGTGTGTGTTTCTGTGTGTAAGTACATATATACAAGTACAGGTGTCCTCAGAAGCCAACAGGGTCAGATCCCCGTGGAGCCAGTGTTACAGGTGACTGTGAGTCTCCCAATGTGGGTGCAGGGAACTGAGCTCAGGCCCCAGAAGCAGTGTGTGTGTTGGCTTAACTGCTCAGCTCTCTCCCTGCTTCTGTTCCTGCCAGTTCTGTTATTTCAGAGTAACAGCTCACTCACCACAGTCTGTTGGCATATTATTCTAGAACAACAGTCATGAAAACTCAATTAAGACTAAGAAGATGCAGGCATTAGACATTGGATATGCTTATATTAATTATAATTAGGTATAGAAGTCAATTTTAAGGTCAACTGGGTAGCTTCAGTAGCCATACTGAAACTCTTGGTATGAGAGCCACAGACTTAAAATTATAGCTGAAATGCTCTTCTGTAGTAATTGTTTTCGTCACTGTACAATACTTACAAACCTTGTGGATGTGTGTTCAGAAATGCAGCTTCTGTGGGGGACACGATGCCAGCCTTCTTTGGGTCTGTTTCCCGTTCCATCTGCGCTGAGTTTTCTGATGCCTGGCCTCTGATGCAGAATCCTCTGGGCGGTGACAGCTCTCTCTGTGATTCTTATCCTGAACTCACTGGAGAAGATATCAATTTCCTCAATCCCAAAAATGAAAGCTCCACATCTCTGAATCCCAGTGGTGGCCAGGATCTGGCTGGGACAGCTGCTCCAGATTCTTCTAGAAATTTTTCAGAAACTACTGACTCACCTAGATATGGTGATACTGATATGGTCTGGGAGAAGACCCTAGCTCAGGATGCTCAAAGGACTCCAAGCCAAGGAGGCTGGGAAGGCAGTGAAAACCTGAATCTAGCCACACCCACAGCCTTCCAGGTAAGACAGTGTGAAAGTGATAGCTTTCAGTGTGAGCCTGGCAATGGCCTGTGCTAGACTAGAGGAAACCAAACTCTGTTCCCACTTTGAAATCTGGGGCGGTAGACGAAGTAGCTATATTTTATTATTTCTTATACATTATTTTATATTCATAAAAGTGAAGAGTTTTAAAGTAAGTTTTAAGTCTTTTTTTTTTTAAAAAACAAAACAAAACAAAACAAACCATTTTATGGGAGCACAGAGGGCATACACATTCTTCCTTGTCTTCTTAAATCTGACTACTTGGTGTGAGTACTTCCTGACAAGGAGGTGCCTACACAAGACCCTGCCTCAAGAAAACGTGTTTGCAAAGATACCTTATAGTCTAACATAAATGATGTGTTAGGGACTCTCTGGCTGTGACAAATGGAAACACCAGAACACTCCTGCACCTATGGCTCAGGGACCATTGCAGAAGAGGGGTCAGAGAGACTGTAATAGCCAGAGGATCAGGGAGTTTTCTGTGAGACTGTGTCTCCTAGTAACATAAGAAGCCACACCCATAAAGTCTCAGCCCAAGCAGGGCAAGGATGATACCAGTGGACATGCCAAACTGGATGGGGAAAAGCCCATGGGGCCTCAGCTCTACACAAAGCACTACAGGCAACTGAGGAAAAGCTGGGAGTGGGAGAGGTGGCCTTCCTTTGAACAAAGCACACCAGCTGGTTGGCCAGTGCCAAACAGTCAATGCTGAAAACATACATACAAGTAACATTATGTGGACAGAACAGAGTATATTTAGTAATAAATATATATATGCAAATACATATGTGCATGTCATTAAAATGAAAAAAGATCACGAATTTGAAGGAGATGCAGAGGGGTATACAGGTGGATTTAAAGAGAGGGAAGAGAAGGGAGAAATGTTGTAATTATAATCTCAAGATAGAGAGAGAGAAGAAAAGCTAGACCCACCATTATCAAAATCAGCTTGGGGAAGAGAGGGTTGGTTGACTTTGGCTTAACAACTCTCAGGACAGGAACTTAAACAGGCAGAAACCTGGAGACAGGGGCTGATGCAGGAGCCATGGAGGGGTGCTGCTTACTAGCTAGTTCCCCTTGGCTTGTTCAGCCTGCTTTCTTATAGAACCCAGGACTACCATCCCAGGAGAGTCACAGCCCACAGTTATCTGGGCCCTCCCACATCATTAAGAAAATGTCCTACAGGCTTGCTCACGGGCCAGTGGGGTGGGACATTTTCACAGTTGAGGTTCCATCTTCCAAAATGACTCTAGCTTGTGTAAAGTTGACATCAAACTAGCTATTACAAATGGCAATAAGGAAAGACAGCTCAGATAATTATCACCGTCTACATAAAGATAACTTTCAACCCAAACAATTGTAAGAAGGACATAATAATATATGAAATAAATCCAGGAAGAAAATGTGACTTTCAGCTTGCACAGCAAACTTAAGAGTGAAAAAGTTACTTTCTGAGATATGCTATCTTACAGTCCATAGGTAATTTAGGAACATCTAACTAGAACATTCTAAACTCAGGAAAAGAATTTCTAGAATGTAAACCATTTCCATATCCCCCCTACAATAGAAAGAAAACTAACATTTTGAGCCCATTTTAAAAGACTCCCTTCTGGGTTCTAAAAAAGTTCTTCTTCTTAAGCCTCTGCACATGCAGGCCCCCTCATGGGCTTGCGGCAGCCAAGTGTTTAACTTAACTAATTTTGCTGTTTTCTTACAAGTGCATTCAAAGAAGCAGTTCACATTTCCTTCTAACAGGCTTATTTTTCCAGGTAGACAATATAGTTACTTCTCATAAGTAATTTGAAACTACCAAAATAGGTAGCACACACTTAGGAGGATCACTATGAGTTTAAGGCCAGCCTGGGGTAGTGAGTTGCACAGTATCATGGGCTACATAGCAAGACTCTGTTTTTTAAAAAGCCAACTGTCTTAGTCAGGGTTTCTATTCCTGCACAAACATCATGACCAAGAAGTGAGTTGGGGAGGAAAAGGTTTATTTGGCTTACACTTCCAATTGCTGTTCATCACAAAAAGAAGTCAGGACTGGAACTCAAGCAGGGCAGGAAGCAGGAGCTGATGCAGAGGCCCTGGAGGAATGCTGCTTACTGGCTTGCTTGCTTCTCCTGGCTTGCTCAGCTGGTTTTCTTATAGACCCCAAGACCAGCCCACCAATGGTACCACCTATAAGGTGCCCTCCCTCCTTAATCACTAATTGAGAAAATGCCATACCACTGGATCTCATGGAGGCATTTTCTCAACTGAAACTCCTTTCTCTGTGATAACTCCAGCTTGTGTCAAGTTGACACAAAATCAGCCAGTACAATTGACCCCTTGTCAACTTGACACAAGAATAAATCACTATTAAGCCTCAACCCTTACTTTCTTATTCATCCCCAAGATCTAAATAACTTTAAAAGTCCCATAGTCTTTGCAAATTCTTACATATTAAAATTTCAATCCCTTTAAAGATATTCAATCTCTTAGAATTCAAGGTCTTTTTACCATCAAAAGTCTCTTAACTGTGGACTCCACTAAAATACCTTCTTCCTTCAGGAGGGAAAATAAATCAGGGCACAGTCACAATCAAAAGCAAAATCAAACTCCAACCATCCAATGTTTGGGATCCACTCATGATCTTCTGGATTCCTCCAAGGGCTTGAGTCACTTCTCCAGCTCTGCCTTTTGTAGCACACACCTTGTCTTCTAGGCTCCAGATGCCTGTACTCCACTGTTGCTGCTATTCTTGGTGGTCATCTCATGGTACTGGCATCTCCAAAACACTGCTGTCTTCCGATGCAACTAGGCTTTACTAACAGCCTCTCATAGGCTCTCTTCATGGTGTGTCAAGACTCACCTCCTTTGCATGACCCCTTCAGTCCTGGAATTGCAACTGAGGCTGCACCTTCACCAATGGCCTTCTGCAGCCTCTCACAGTGCTCTTCATGACTCCTTCATGCCTTCAAAACCAGTACCACCTGGGTGACTCTTACACATTACCAAGTCCTGCCACAGCACAAGGTACAACCTTGGCTATCTCTGGAACACCACCTCTTTGTGCTCTCAGAAAACACTTCCCAGAAGATGTCACTTCAATGATGCTGGTCTCTTCTTAATCACCACCAATTTCTTAGTTCCAGCTAACCATCATCACTAGTCCCAGCAATACAATGGTTTTGCTTTAGTAGTTCTGGTATCTTGTTAATCACAGCTGATTTCTTTAGCCCCAGCTAACCAAAACCACAGAATCTTAAATCAAACTAGCAATGGCCCTGATAAGAGTCTTTAATCTTCCCCCTGAAATTCACAAGCCAGGCCTCCATCTTCTGCACTGTTCTCAACATTATCTTCCAAGCTCCTATCGAACACCCCACAGAGCTCTTAACATCCCAATGACTCTTCTAGCTCAAAGTTCCAAAGTCCTTCCACAGTCCTCCCCAAAATAGGGTCAGGTTGTCACAGGAATACCCCACTTCACTGGTACCAGTTCCAGTCCTGACTTCTTTTCATGATGAACAGTAATTGGAAGTGTAAGCCAAATAAATGCTTTCCTCCCCAACTTGCTTCTTGGTCATGATGTTTGTGCAGGAATAGAAATCCTGAATAAGACAGTGGTTTTACAATTTTATTTTCTTTTTTGTTGTTATTGGAGCTGAGAAACACATGTGGATGTCAGAGGACAATTTGCAGGAGTTGGTTCCCTCCTTTTACCATGGGTTCTAAAGATCGAACTCCTTGCATGGCAAGAGCTTTACCCATGAGCTATGGTGCAGGCCCTCTTAGTGTTACTTTTTAAACATCATTTAACATCAACAGTGATGTTGATGTCAGTGATATAGCTCAACTGGTAAAGACACTTGTGGCCAAGCCTAATGACTTGAGTTTAATCCTTGGAATCGACATGGTAGAAAGGTAGAACTGACTCCTGCAAGTTGTTCTCTGACTTCAGATGTACCAAAGACACAAGCATCCCCCCAACTCAAAACAGTAAACAAACAAACAAATATCTCAACAGAAGGAACAGAAGATAGGAGAATCTGAGAGGACCACCCAGTTTTCCAGTCTATCTGCTTTTTGCATGTGATCAAAGGAGGATGGCTGGCTTCCTACAATAGAATCAACACATTTATTGCTGTTGAATCAGTTGGTCAACATATTTGGTAAAGACTGTCTCCTGGTATTCAGACAGACTTCAGAACCTCTGGTTTCTAGATAATCCCTTTACTTGGAAATGTTTTCCTTAGGTTTACCTATGTTACCAGTGCTAATTGGTGGTGAACACATTGCCCAGGGTCAGTGTATGAAAGCAAGGCTCTAGCCCCTTCCAGCAGCATTCAGTTGGCTGATGCCTGCTCCCTTTGGGAAGGGAGGTCATAATTTCTGTCATACAGTACTTTGTTGAGGATAATTATCCAGGAAGACCGTAAAGAGCCGTCCTGTTCCCTCCCTCTTTGTAGATGTCTGCCAGGAGTGGAAAACTGAGATTCTATGACAGAGGTGACAGAGCAGCAATGTTCATTGGCCTCCTCTGTTTCTGGCAGCCATGAATGACTTAGCTACAAATGCTTGAGGAAGCCCCACACTGAGGCAGTGTCTTCAAATGTTCCTATGAGGTTGATAAACAAAAGAATCGTTTTTTAAGTCATTGCAATTATTATGGGTTATAGTGTCACCTTTTACGTCCTCAGCACATACTGGTACTTGTGTGGTTGTAAAGTTTTTATGACTTTCCCAGAGGACACAGTATGGGACGCTTGGCTATGTGTTACTACTCTCAGCAGCTATACACAATCAGTTTTAAAATGAGCACGCAGCTTGTTTAACATGGAAGATACAATTTTTCAAGCTTTTCCTCTGTCGCTGTTCTAGGAGGCCTGAAGGCCTTCCTGACGTGGAGGTGTGGGTCTGGACACGCCTGTGGTGAAGCCTACAGACTGAGCAGTCTTGACCTTCTATGGTGTCTGGAAGCAAAACTAAATCTGAACCAAACTGGCTGCATTTCCATCCTTTCAACCACTGGCTTCTGAGCCAGACCGGCAGCAAGCTGACACCCCAGCAAAAAGCGAAGAGAGACTGGCTGTAGGCAGCCTCGCCCAGCAAAAAGCAACGAGAGACTGGCTGCAGGCAGCCTCGGGACTTGCGCTTCTTCCCAAAACAAGAACCTTAGCCGGGGCCAATTTGAAGGACCCATGGATGGAATGTGCTGTCTGTGAAATTGTGGGCACGGCCGGACCCAGCCTGGCTCCTTCTTACGTTCATGGAGAATGTGGTTTCACAAGACCCAGGGTATAAACTTTCATAGACATTTTCTTTTAGAAATAATCCATTACCCTGTGTAAAAGCCTTAGAAGATCCCTTTCTTAGATTTCAGGCAGAGCTCTGGGGGTTTCAGTTGAAGAAAGGCACTTTCTAATCAGCAGAATGGTATACTTCAGTGGTTTGAAGGGGCTTCATAGCTCTGCCTGAATTGTAGTTTGGTGAAGTCAACTGGCCTATCCATTACAAGCAGGTCTTTTGGCCTCTTCCCCGTGAATGTACAACAGCATTGACAGGATCGAAGGCCTGGGTTATCAAAAGAGGCTGGGAATGGTTAAGAATGCAGCAGGTTGGGGGGAGGGGAGATAGAACGGGAGAGGGCATCGTTTTAAAGTTAAAACCACCTACTATGCATATCTTGAAGCCTGGCTATGAATGTTAGGACTGGTGACTGGAAGCATGTGTTAGTGCTGCCCTGTGCTGAACTCCCAAGGCCCAGATTTCTTATATAGAAAGGAGATATTTATGAGTATAGTAATCTGTGATCTACACTTGAGCTTCAGCACACTGAGCACACTTCTGAAGAGTCCTTCAGTGAGAATGCACTGCACATTAGAACCAGACATGGAAGGGCATAGTTGGCCCACAGGTTGGGAGGACAGGATCTCTGGTGCCATCTAGTTTAACCAAGGCTTTGTAAAACATCATTCTGATGTAGGTGCTGTGGAAGGTATTCCCTCTTCCATGATGGAATTTACGTTCCAGAACAATCTCTAAGGCAAAGGAAGGACTGGGGCTCATTGTCTCCTCATCCCTACCCTATGGCTTCATTGAACAGGATATCCTGGGTTTCCAGTTTGAACTTACATGAGCAGATCTGACCTCAGCCTTTCAACCCTCTGCTGTTGCTCTGATCTATTGACACTTTAGAAGGAGCCTGATCTGTGAGCATCTGTGTGAGAGAATTCACTAGTATTTGTTCTGAAGCTGCCCTGCTTAAATCACGCTCTTTTACCGAACACTGAAACCAAACATCAAGATGCTATCTTCATAGACTTTTTTATCTTCTGTTTACCCCATGATTTTCTCTCATTGTAAGACATGAGTAGATTTAATGAGCCCTCTTCCTGTAGCCTCTCTCTATTCCTAATTATAGCTTTTTGATGTGTGTCTTCTGGCTTGTCTGTATCTATTGCTTCTCATGCCATCTGTTCTTTTACCAGATGTAGGAAGAACACTACCATAGAGCATCCCGTGGTAGCCCACATCTGCTTTTATGTCCCCATGGTGCCCAGTCATAACCTATTGGCATTATTGTTTGTAGGTCCCCACCCATTATTATGAGAACTGACTTTAGGGATGTCATAAAGTATTTAGAATTTAAGCAGCAGGCATCCATGAGGATGCAAGCTGAGCTCCCCTGAGTGGCCTCCTCCTCGAGCACATGTGTGTGTCATTGTTTGCAACCCAACCATCTCTGTTATGACAGGGATGATCAAAGCCAGCAGGGTTGTGTTCCTTTGTGTAACCTGAAGATATTTTTCACATGTCGAGCCCTGATGTACTTCAAAGACAGACACAGCTGGGGAAAGCCAGTCTGATGGAAGGGAGACTCTGGCCCCAACTCCTGAAACATCACTTTTAATCAGAAGAGAAATCCTGAGGGTTAAATATTGCTTTCATTTGATACTGCATTTGGAAGATCCTGGATTATCATCAAAAAGGAGACATCTTCCCACCAGCCACTCTAGAAACGTGCAATGGTGTTTTACATTTCACATTCTTTGTAAACAAGAGGGAAAAACTGTAACCTGCACTTCATGTTATTGGAACATCTTACAAGGCTGTTTACATAAGCTGGCATTCTGATGTCAGACACTGGTATAGAGAGGCATCTAGGAGTAGGGAGCACCAGTGCCACCTTTCCCATGGCAGAAACCAGGACAAGATGGAGACAAGGACTTTTGAATCAGTCAGGTCAAGTCATGTGTTTTCTATTTTGAATATATTTTGAATCACAGGATTTTCTGCTTTAAAGAGTCACTGCTGCTGTTCCTTAGTTTAAGTACTGCTGTCTGTGTTAGCAGAACAGAAAAAGAGAAACAGTCATGGCTTTTAAGACAGTTTGTTTCAGCTTAGATCTCATCACAACTGTTTCACAAACTGGAATTTATCAATTGTAAGTTCTCACTTTCCAATGCAAACCTTTTTTAGTGCTTTTTCAAAATTGTGAATAAAATTGATACTTGTTATTCTTAGTTTTGTGTCGAGTCAAAATGATTTTGTAGTTGTGGTTATATTTTACTTGCTTCAAAAATTCATGTGTATGTAATGAATCATGGAGAGTGACACACAGGTCACAGTGAGGGGCACACAATCATTGTGGAGGACACAGAGTCACTGTGAGGGTCAGAAAGAGTCATCATAAAGATCACACAGTTATTGTGAGGGCACATAAATCACTGTGAAGGTCACATTGTGAAGGTCAAGCTGAGCCATTGCTAAGGTCACACAATCATTGTGAAGGCAAAAAGTCTTCCTGGAGCTCATACAGAATAATTGCAAGGGCACAGACATCTCTGTAAGGATACACAAAGTCATTGTGACGGTCACACAGAGTTATTGTGAGAGAACACGAGTCAGTGTGAAGGTCACAGAATGCAGTAAGCATGATAGCCATTGTAAAGAGCATTCAAGGTCATTTGTGAGGGTATACAAAGTCATTGTGAAGGTCACAAAAGTCACTGTGGCGATTAAGCAAAGACATGTTGAAAGAGTTACATAGTCATTGTGATGGCATATAAAGTCATTTTGAAGGTCACATAGTTACTATGTGGACACACCATCATCTGGAGCAAGAACACAAATGATTATGAGGACACACAAAGTCATTGAGAGGCCAAAAAGTCATTCTGAAAGTCACACAAAGTCATTGCTAGGATACATAAAATCATTGTGAGGGACACACAGTTGTTATGAGGGTGACATAGAGTAACTGTGAGGGTAAGATAGTCATACATAGTCATAAGAAGACCAAATAGTAATTTTTAGTGTACACCAAGTTATTGTGACAGATAATATAGTCATTGTGAGGGCTCAAGAGTCATGTCATTGTGAAGGTCACCCATCATTGTAAATGAATACAAAATAATTTTGAAGGTCACATGAAGTCATTATGATGGCATACAAAGTCATTTGTGAGGACATACAAGTGAATGTGAGTTCTCAAAGCCATTGTTTGGGTCATACAGAGTCATTGTGAGAGAACAAAGTTATTGAGAAGATTACACAGTCATTGTAAAGATTACACAAACTCATAAGGGCATACAAGTCATTGTGAAATTCACAGAGTCATTGTAGAGGTCATGCAATCATTGTGAAGTCACACTGTCATGTGAGAACACAAGAACTCATTGTGAGGGAACACAAAGTCATTGTAAAGATGCACAAAGTCATAGGGAGAATTGCACAGAGTCATTGTCAAGGTTATACAGAGATAGTGTAAAAGTTACACAGTCATTGTGAAAGTCAGACATAATTATTGTGAGGACACATGAACTCATTATGAGAGCACACAAGATCATTGTGAAGTCACACAGAGTCACTGTGAAGCCAGAGTCATTGTCAGTCATTGTTATGAGGGTACACACCATCATGGTGAAGGTCACAGAGAGTCATTGTGAGGGCACACATTCATTAAGTCATTTTTTGAGGGCACATAAATCACTGTGAAGTCACAAAAATTCATTGTGAAGACATACGTAGTCATTGTGAATTTCACACAGTCATGGTGATGGTGAACAAATCATTGTAAAGATAATAGCTTTTGTGAAAGAATACAATGTCATTTTGTGGATCATACGGAATCATTGTAAGGATGCATATACTCATTGTAAAGTCACACGTAGTAATTGTGAGGATGTATAAAATCTTTGTGAACATCACAATGAGCGATGCATGTCACACGAAGTCATTGTTAAGGTTGCACAGAATGATTGTACATGGTACAATGAGTTATGATAATGCAGTTCATTGTGAGGGAAGAACAGTGTCATTAGGTCACACAGAGTCACTATGAGACCACACAAGAGTTCTTGTGTGGGCCGAGAGAGTAATTATGAGAGCACACAAGTCATTGTGAGGGTGCTTGATGTCATTGTAAAGGTCATACAGTGTCATTGTGAATATCACACATGGTCATTCTGAAGGGCATACTAGTCATTGTGAAGGTCACATAATGTTGTTGTATCACAAAGAGTCATTGTTAAAATCACAGAGTCCTTGTGTGTGCACAGAGAATCATTATGAGAGCACATAAGTCATTGTGAGGGTGCATGCTGTCACTATGAAGGTCACACAAGCTTTGTGATAGCACACATAGTCATTTATGAGGTCACACAAATTATTGTGAGGTTCATTATGAAGTTACTACAGAGTCACAGAGAGGGCACTCTGAGTTGTGTTAGGATTTAGCAGCAGAAGTACCTTGTTAGCTTGGGGCCAAAGTGTGCCACCAAGAGATCATAACACATAACAGATCTCACATAAGTGATCTATTGGGGGGTGAGGGGAGGCCATCTCAGAGTGGGGACATGAGAGAGGGATAGAGACAAAGAGACAGATGACAGAGACTAGAAGACAGACTAAACAAGGGACCTTTTAAAAGGATACACATGTCACATAAGAAAATACACAACTGGGGTGACAGTGGAAATGTGCTGCACCTGGTGGTAGCAGGTGATGATGTATCTGGTATCTGCCGGCTCTGAGTCCATGAAGGGCAGGCTGAGGGAGCACCTAACATCAAACAGTGAGGTCATGAAATTACTGTGATGGCTCACAAGTGATTGTGAAATGCTCACAGTAATTGTGAAAGTCACACAAAGTAAGTATGAGGGCACACAATCATTGTGAAGATACACATAGTAATTATCAGGGAACATAGTCATTATGAATACATGCAGAATCATTGTGAGGGGACACAGTCATTGTGAAAGTCACAATTATGGTTGTGAGTACATACAAACTCACTGTGAGGTTACTGGGACTAAAGAAAGACACATTGTGAGAATACACAAAAATTACTGTGAAGATCACATGCAGTCATAGCTGGGGCAGACAAGTCCTTGTTAGGATCACAAAGTCATTGAATGTTACATAGTGTCTTTATGATGGCACATATAATCATTGTGAAGACACACAGTCATTATCAGGATACACAAGTTATTGTGATGGCACAAAAAGTCATTACTAAGGTCCCACAACATCATTGTGAGGCTCACAAAGAGTGGTGGTGAGGAGACTATAAAGTTGGTATGAGGACACATAAGTCATTGTTAAGGTCACAAGGTATAATTGAATATCACCGTTATTGTGATGACACACATAATCACTGTGAGGGCACACAAGTTAGTTGGGAATGTCACACAGAAGCATTATGGGTGTACACAAGTTATTCTGAGGGTAAACAAAACCATTGAGGGGATAAAACTATTGAGAGAGCACACAAGGTCTTTATGAAAGTCAACAGAGTCATTGTACGGGCACAGAGAGTCATTATTAGGACACCAAAGTAATTGTGAGGACACTTGAAGTCATAGCAAAGGTGCACAAGGAAGCAATTATTAAAAGTCACAGAGAGTCATTGAAAATGTACAGAGACATTTTGAGGCCTAACAAAGTCATTTTTAGGGTCATACAGAGTTGTTGTGAAGGTCACACAGAGTCATTGTGAAGATAAAACAATCATTGTGAGAACACACAAAGTCATTGTGAGGGCACAGAGAGTCACTGTGAGGTCTCACAGTGTCATTGTGAAGGCAAGGTCACCATCAGAGTCAATATAAGAGCACAGTTTTATTGTGAAGTTATACAAACTTATTGTGAAGGTCACACAGAATCATTGTGAGGGCACAAATAAACATTACAAAGTCTCACGATGTCATTGTGAAGGCACATATAATCATTGTGAACGTAGTAAGTCATTGTTAATATCACAGTATCATTGTGAGTGTCACAAAGAGTCACTAGGAGAGCACTGGAGTCATTGTGAAGGTATACAGAGTCACAGTGAAGGTCACATACTCAGTTTGAAGGCACAATAGAGTCATTGGTTAGTCACAGAGTCATGAGGGCCCAGAAGTGATTGTGATATCGAAAGACATCATTATAAAGATCACACAAAAACATTTTAAGCGCCACAAAGAGTTATTGTGAATGTCATTCAGGCTCATTTTGAGGGTAAAAGAAGTCACTGTAAAGATCACATTCATTGTGAGCATACACAGACTTACTATGAAGGTCACAGAATCATTGTAAGGACATACATAGTCATTTGAATACATTAATTAAGGGCATTAAAAGTCATTGTGAATGGCAAACAGTGGCATTGCTAGGTTCACAGAGTCATAGAAGTTGACTCATAAAGTCATTTTGAGTGCACACAAGGGATTTTGAAGGTAACAGGGAGAATTGTGACAATCACAGAGTCAGTTTGAGGGAATCTAGAATTTGTGAGGGTATACAAAGAAAGTCATTGTAAAGAGCAGATAGTGTCAATGTGAAGGCCAAAGAGATTAATTTTGAAGGTTATTAGTCACTGTAAATGTTACACAGAGTCATTGTGAAAGTTATAAACCATCACTGTAAAGGTCACAGAGTCTTGTGAGGGAACAGAGAGTCATGATGAGAGGACACAGAAACACTGTGAAGGTTATACACAGTCATTGCTTAGGTCACATAAAGTCATTGTGAGCATTCAAGAGACATTGTGAAGGCACATCACACCAATGCAATGACCAAAAAAAAAAATTATTTCGAGGGTCACAATAATCGATGCTAATGTCATAGTCATTTTGAAGACCACACACAGTCATTGTGAGAACACAGAAAGTCATTGGGGACGCACAAAGTCATTATGGTGGTTATTCATAGTCACTGTAAAGATCCAAGAATCATTATGAGAGCACACAGCACCATTGTAAGGGTACAGAAATCATTGTGAGAGTATACACTGGCATTATGAAGTGTGGGGCAGTGGACAGTGCCAGGAAACTTGGTAAGGTTGAATGGGTTCAAAAACTCGGCACCTCATTCATGAGGATGGTCAGTAGGCATTTCATCTACTCCCGACCAGATTCCTGGCCTGGAACATGTGACCACAGCTCCCCACATAAAGAATGTTCTCCACATTAATGAGTTATCTAGCTGGGCCCTGAGAGTTTAGCCAATATGCTTCCCTTCCCAGACATTCCCTCCTAAGAAAGGTATTTAATCTCTGGTCCACCCTGAGGAAGGAGTATGTACCCATTTTCCACAATGGACAGTGATAAACAGTATGGTCAAGCAAAGACTATCTCGCTCTTGAAGAACCTCTATGTGTGGGGGGAGAATCCCAGAAGTCATTATGAGAGTGTATGAAGTCATTCTAAAGATCATACTTCATTGTGAAGGTACTCAAAGTCATTGTGAGAGCACAGAAGTCATTGTGGTGTCCCATGTTGTCATTGCAGTGGTCATACAAAGTCATTGTTAAGGCCACACAAAATCATTATGATGGCATACTAGTCATTTTGAGGGTATACTAACTCATTGTAAAGGTTACACATAGCCATTGTGAGGGCATATGCAGTCATTGTAGGGGTACACACAGCCATGAGAGTACACAGATCATTGTGATGGCCCAAAATCATTGTGAAAGACACTCAAAGTCATTGTGAAGACAAGTAATTATGACATTTTGAGGGCTCACAGAGTTTATATAAGTGTCACAAAGAGTCTTTGTTAGGGTCACAGAAAGTCATGTGATGGTTACACAGAGTCATTGTGGAGGTCAGACTAAATCATTATGGGAGCATCCAAACTCAATGTGACAGCACATGAAGTCATTGTGAAGGCCACACATAGTCATTATAAGGGCTTATATGTCATTGTGAGGGTATAGAAAGCCATTGTAAGAATATAGAGAGTCATTGTGAGGGCTATAGGCATATTATATGAGAGAATATAGAGACTCAAATTAATTGTGAGTTCATAAAGATACATTTTGAGTGCACAAAAAACCCACAGTGAAGGTCACCCAGAATCATTGTGAATGTCACATAAAGTTATTGTGAGGGCACACAATGGCTTTGTGAAGGTCACAGTGATTCATTGTGAGGCAACACAATGTCATTTGGAAGGTCATACAGAGTCATCATGAAGGCCTTCATACTTTTTTGTGAAGGTCACACAGTGTTATTGTGAGGTCACATAAGGTCATTGTGAAAATATAGAAAATCATTCTGAGCATCACAATGCATCACTGTGAGTGTCATCCTTATGGTCACACAGAATCAATGTGAATGTTACAAAGGCTCAGGAGGGTACACTAGTCATTGGGAGAGTTACAAGGAGTCATTCATAGGGTCACATAGTCTTCATGAAGGAACTCAAAATCATTGAGGAGACACACAGAGTCATTGTGAGTATCACAAAGAGTCATTGTGAAGGTCACAGAGAACACAAAACCATCATGTGGACACATAGAATCATTATGTTGGTACAGAAGTTATTATGAGAGCACAAAATGTCATTGTGAAGACCATACTAAATCATTGTGACAATCACAAAGAGTCATTGTAAAGGTCACACAGAATCACTGTGAAGAAACACTAAATCATTATGAAGAGACATAATGCCATTGTTGAGATCACACTAAGTCTTAGTGGAGACACACAGAGTCATTGTGGGGGCACAGTAGTTATGGTGAGGACACAAATTCATTGTGAGGTTTACAAAAAATCACAGTGAGAGCACACTGTGAGATCATACAGTAACCATGAGGACACACCAGTCATTGTGAAAGAGAGAGTAATTGTGAAGGTCAAGTAGAGGCCTGGTGAAAGGACATAGTCATTGTGAAGGCTCAGAGAATAATTATAAGAGCACATAGGTTATTCTGAGAGCATACATAGTCATTAAGAGGACATACAGAGTCATTGTAGTAATACAAAGCTATTGTGAAGGGCACAAAGAGTAAATGAGAAGCCACGCAAGAAATTGTGAAGGCAACAAATTTATTGTGAGGATATATAATAATCACCATGAAGATTACACACACTCACTGTTAAGATGCACAAGTCATTGTGAGGATCACAAAGTATCCTTGTGAAAGTCACCACACAATTATTTTGAAGAAACACAGAGTCATTTGTGAGGTCACACAACATTATTGTAATGGCATGCAAATAATTGTGAAAGTCACAGCCATTCATTGTTAAGGTCATTTTGGAGGCTCACAAATTAATGATGGTCACACAGAGTCATTGTAAGGCAGCACAGTCATTGGAATGCTTATAACGAGTCATTGTGAAAGTTAGACAAGGTTGCTGTGAAAGCACACAACTCATTTTAAGTGTATATGAGTTATTAGAAAAGGCACAAAGAGTTACCATAAATGCCACACAGTCATTTCAATGGTGCACAATCATTGTGAAGGCCCATAAGTTATTGTGAAGGCACACAGTCATTATAGGCATACAGAGTTGTTGTAAGAGCACACAAAAGCATTGTGAATCTCACACTGTGTGTTGTAAATACACATAGTAGTCATTTTGAGAGCATGCAAAATCATTGTAAAGTCACACAAAATTGTGGTGAGGGCAGACCAAAAATATTGTGACGGTCACACACAGTCATTGTGACAACATACATGTGATTGTGAAGGTCACAAAGAGTCATTGTGATGGACAAACAGAATCATTTTGAGGAAATACAATGTCATTGTAGGGACACAAAGTCATTGTGAGGATCACATAGCATGATTTTGAAGGTCACACATTGATAGTAAAATTACACAGAATCATTGAGGGCATACAAGTCATTGTGAAAGGCATATAGAATAATCATCAAAGTCAGACAAAACCATTTTATGGGTACACAAACACATTATAAGGGCACAACAAAACCTTGGTAAGAGTTACACAGAGTCACTGTGAGGATAAAAAGAAATCACAGAAAATCATTGTGATGGCCACACAGTTATTATGAAGGAACACAAGCATTGTGAGGGCACACCAAGTCCCTGTGACTACCTATCACAAAGAGTCATTGTGAAGGTCACAGTGAGTCATTTTGAGAGCATACTCATTGTGAAGGTCATACAACATCATTGTGAAGATCTTAGTCATTGCAAGGGTATACAATCTCATTATGAGGACACACAAAGTCATTCTGAGGGCATGAAACATAATTACGAGGGTCACACAGAGTCATTGTGAAGGGTACACAAGTCTCTGTGAGGTAACAAGGAGTGTAAGTCATACTATGTTACTATGAGGACAAAGAAGTCATTGTGAGGGTCACATAAATCATTTTGAGGGCATACAGTTTTATGTTAAAAGTTACTCAGGCTCAGTGTGAAGGTCACATGGAGTCATTGTGAAGTTCATTGGTCATTGTGAAAGTTACTCAGTCGTTTTAAAGGCATTTATCATCATTGTGAAGTTCACATTAGGTCATTGTGAGGATACACACAGTCATAGTGAGCATTAAATGAGTTATTGTGAAGGTCACATAGTTATTGTGAGGCCATATATACTAGTTGTTAGGTCACAAAACGTTGGGAGCACAGCAGGAAGGTCCTTGAACCCACAGATCTCCAGAGAAACCAGGGGTGTTAAGCATATATGACTGTCTTTCTCATGGGGAAGATGTAAAATCTGTTCATTCATCCAGAAAGCTGGTAATTGAAAGGGATTAATAGCCTGGTGATCAGCATTATCTGATGGGCCAGGATACATTAAGCCCCTACAACCAGGACCAGAAGTGGCTAGTAATCTAAATGACCCTTACAGCCAGCCTCCCTCCCTGGCAAGCTCCCACAACCAGGACTGGAGATATCTAATAGTCTAAATTACCTTTACATTACCTGTACAGCTAGGAGCTCCCCCAAACTCCCACAACCAGGAATAGAGGTGGCTAAACTGCCTGGCATCAGACTCTCTAAAAGGTTTGATCCAGGTTGACAAAGTCAATATAAACCAAATTTTCATTCCCATCTCTTCATTGTTCACTTTTCTGCTGGCAATGACTACCTTCAGGGTCCCTCTCAACAGAAAGTCATTATGAGGACACATAACAGTGAGAGCATCACAATAAGTCATTCTGAACATCACACAAAGCCATTGTGAGCATCATACAAAATCATTACCATAGTACATGAAACATTATGAAGTTTACACAAAGTTATTGTAACAATCACATAGATTTATTTTAAAAAACACAGAATCATTCTAATGGCTCAAAAAATCATGTGAAGGTGACACAAAGTCATTGTGAGTTCATACAACTTCATTATGAAGACCCAAAGTCATGATGAGGGCACACCAACTATTCTGAGAGCACACAATATTGTGAGAACATCTTTGTGATGACACACAAAATCATTGTGAAGTATAGATAGTAATTTTGGGAGCCCACAGAGGGTGTCCAAGTTATTGAGAAGACCATACTTGTTCTGAAGGGTACAATGAATCATGGGAGTATCACACAAAGTCATTGTGAGGACTCACAACACATTGTGAAAGACCAACAAAATCATATTGAGTGCAACATGTCTTTGAGAAAGGCACAAATAGTCATTTTGATGGCACATAGTCATTGTGAAGGCACATGGAGTCATTATGAGAGTACATAAACATACCCATAATCATTATTAGGACACACAGGGTCATTGTTAGGGCATACAGACTCATGTGAAGTTCACGTCAAAGATTTGAGGGCACACAGAGTTATTGGTAGGGCATTAAAAAAAATCACTGTGATGATCACATAGAGTCATTGTGAAGGCATACAATTGTATTTGCAAATGAATAATTATTCATTATGAGAAAATAAAGTCATTGTTAGGGCACAAAAATCATTATGAAGGTCACACATAGTCATTGTGAAGAAACACAAATCATTTTAAGGGTCACTTTGTGACATTAAGAGACTTTGTTAAGGTCCCACAGAGTCATTCTTATAGAAAACAAAGTTATGATGAAGACACACAAAGTCATTATGAAGATGACACAGACTTATTGTGAAGGTCTCAAAATTTCATTTGGAGGTTACAGAGTCATAGTGAAGGTCACCCAGAGTAATTGCAAGGACACACATACTCATATGAGGTCAGACATAATCATTGTTAGGGCACATTAAAAACATTTTGAACATCTTAAAATTTTTGAGCATACATATAGTCATTATGAGCACAGAACATTCATTGTGAGAGTATATGAAGTCATAATGAAGGCCATCCAGAGTCATTGTGAAGTCACACAGTTATTGTGTAGGCACAGAGTCATTATGAAGGCATAGAAATCATTTTGAACATCAGAAATGTAATTGTGAAGAACACAAATAATCATTGTGAGAGCACACAAAGTTATTCTGTGACTATCAAAGAACAATTGTGAAGAGTGTATAGAATCATTTTGAATGAAGACAGAATTGCGAGGGCACATAAGTCAATGTTAGGAACTCACAAGGTCATTACGAGAGCACATTCAATTCTTGTGAGGGCACACAAGTCATTATAAGAGTCACTATGGTCACTGTGAAGTTCATCTAGAGTCATTTTGAAGGCACATTACTCATTGTGAAGGTCACATAGAATCAGTGTGGCCATTATACAGTCATTGTGAAGGTCACAGGATATTAAGAAATTTACACAGACTCATTGTGAGGGTACCTATACTCTTTGTCAAGGGTCACACCAAGTTGTTGTTAGGGCTCATAAGTCATGGTGAGTGTCAAACTGAGTCATAGTGAAGGTCACACAGTGTCAAAGTCTCACTTACACCAGATCACATATAGTTATGGGAGTTCTCAGAATTATTATAAAGATCACAATAAATCATTTTAAAGGTCACTCAGTGTCATTGTGAAGGAACATAATCATTATGAAGGCACACACAGTCATTGAGAGGGTCACAAAGTCATTGTGAGGTCATAATTAATTGTTAGACTATACTAAGTCATTGTGAGAGTCACATAGTCATTATGAAGGTACAAGAGACTATGAGGGCATAAAGAGTCATTATGAAGGTCCACAAGTCATTGAAATAACAGAAATAGATCATTGTAAAGGTCATACAGAGTCATTGCGAGGGTCACTTTGAGTCATTAAAACTCATATACGGTCATTGTGAAGGATGCTCCATCATTATAAAGGCACAGAAGTCATTGCAAGGGTCGCCAGAGTCAGTGTGTAGGTCATACAGAGTCATTATGAGGACCCCACATCTAGTGTGAAATTTACACAGAGTCAGTGTGAGCACATAAAGTCATTGTGAGTGTCAAACTGAGTCGTTGTGAAGATCACACAAAGTCATTGTGAGTGTCGCATAGAGTCATTGTGAGGGTGTTTGTCTTAGTTACTGTTCTTTTCTATGAAGAAATACTGTGACTACAAGGCAGCTTATAGAAGAAAGCATTTAACTGGGAACTTGCTTGCAGTTTCAGAGGGTTAGTCTATGATCATCATAGCAGGAAATGTAACAGCAAGCAGGTATGCACAGAGCTAGTCAGTAGCAGCAAGCTCACATCTGATCCACAAGTTCCAGATAAAGAGAGCAAGACTGGGCCTGGTTAAAAGCCCACCTCCAGTGACACATCTCCTCCAACAAGGCCACACCTCCTAATCCTTCTCACACAGTTCCACCAATTATGGAACCAAACATCCAAATATATGAGCTTATGAGGACCAATCCTACTCAAACCACCACAGTATACAAAGTTATCATGAAGGTTACAAAGAGTGAGTGTTATGGAAAATAATGTCATTGTAAGGACACAAATGTCATTGTGAAGTCACACAAAGTCATTATGTGCACCATGGAGTCATTTTCAAGGACACAAAGTCATTGTGAGAGTATAAATAGCCATTGTAAGGTTCAGAAAGAATCATTATAAGGCTCACGAAGAACCATTGTGAAGACCACAGGGTTAGTGGGAAGACACACAAATGTAGGCTTAATTTTTTTCTCAACCTACTTTAATAAGGGCTCAACCTCTCCTTTAGCCCACTACCACCAGAGGTAGTGGGAAAAAAAAGCCATTAGGACATGGGGGAGATAGACCTGTTTAGAAATTGTTCTTTGGGGGAAATTCTAATCTCTTTTTTGTCAGAATATCAGCAGTTCAATCTAATAGCAAACCACCAAACACAAATCATCAGCCACAGATCAGTCCACTTGGCAGATACTACACATGAATCATCAACTGAGACTGCAAGGCTTACCAACTAGCCTGAGTCCATGGAAGCAGCAAAAAGCCACAGGAGCCCCACGGGAAGTTCTTTGACGAGAGTTTTTCTCTATGAAGTCATCATAAGCAAAGCTCAGCAATGCAATGTAAAGTGAACCAATCAATGAATGTCATCAATGAAGAGTAGCAGGGAAGAGGAAGGCAAACCAATGCTCAAGCTCCTACTCTGTGGCGTCACATCATTATTCCTTCTGAACATCATGCATTCTTTCATGTGTCTGCTATATCCAAACATCCTGTCACCTGTGTCAGCTTCAGGAAAACAGTCTTTGGCTTGTCTGCTTTAGGAGACATCTTCACCTGTGTGCCCCAGCAAAACATCATTTGACATAAATGACTTTTCAAAGAAACCAGAAATTTCCACTTTATACAAGGTCATTGTAAAAGAAGACAAAATCATTGTGAGAGTCACAAAGAGCCATTGCAAAAAGCACACAAAGCCATGGTGAAGGCACATGTGAGAGCAATTCTTGGTTGTCAGCATGATTATGTCTGGAATTAAACAAAACCCAAACAACTGACCACAACTGTGAGGAATTTTTTTAAATTGGGTCATTTGAGGTGTGAAGAACAACACCCTTATATCTGGATTATTTGAGGCTGGACGACTCACCTTAAATCTGGGCCATACCTTCTGGTGGCAGCCTATATAAAGGACATGGAAGAAGAAACCCTTCTGCTTTTTGTTTGCTTGCCCTCACTCTCACTGGCACATTTATCTATCCTGCTGATGAGGCATTCCTTCACTAGTAGTAGAGCATACTTCCACAGGATCCCAAAATATACTAAAGAGTAGCTGAGACATCAAGCTTTGTAGAGTCTCAGTTAGGGTTTCTGTTGCTCTGAAGAGATGCCATGACCACAGAAACTCTTACAAAGGAGCACATTTAATTGGGGCTGGATCACAGGTTCAGGTTCAGTGGTTCCGTCCATTATTGTCATGCCAGGAAGCATGGCAGCATGCAGGCAGACATGGTGCTGGAGAAGGAGTTGAGCATTCTATATCTGGATCAACATTCACCAGAAAGAGAGAGTGACAACAGCAGAAAGAGAGAGTGACACTGTACCTGGCTTGGGCATTTGAAACCTCAAACCCCACCCCTAGTGATATGATTCCTCCAACAAGGCCACATCTACTCCAACAAAGTCACACCTTCTAACAGTGCCCCTCTCCATGATCTTAAGAAAGCCATTTCTATGCAATCCACCACATTACACTCACTAGCCCCCCCATAGGTTTGTAGTCATATCATAATGCAAAACTGCATTCAGTTCAACTTCAAAAGTCCCCATAGTTTTAAAAAAAATCTCAACAATGTTTGAAAGTCCAAAGTCTCTTAAGTTTCCATTCATGGAAATCCCTTAAGTGTATGTAATCTCCTATAAAATCAAAATTATAAAGCATATCACATACTTCCAGCATACAATGGCACAAGATGTACATGACTATTCCAAAAGTGTGGAAAGGTGCATTGTGAGGAAATGCTGAACTGAAACAAGATCAAACAGCAGCAGGGCAAATTCCAAACTGCATCTCTATGTCTAATATCAAAGCTCTCTTCAGATCTCCAACTCCTTTCAGCTTTGTTGACTGCAGCATAACTTCTCTCTCTTGGGCTGGTTCTAATCCCTGTTCACAGCTTTCTTTGGCAGGTTTCCCATAACTCTTCAACATCTTGGGAGTCTCCAAAGGAAATCTAGGCTTCACCTACATAGCCTTACATATAGCCTTTCCAGGTCTCCATGCAGGGACACCCCGATACATGTCTGGTCTCAGTTGCCTTCCTTAGTCACGGAGGGAGATTCCAAAAACCTTTTCTTGTATCCTATCCTTGACTCTAAAGCCAGAACCATGTGGCCAATACTGCCAAGTTCTGCTGCTTACTGGCAGCTGACACACCCCTTCACTCAAATACATTCTCACCAGCTTTCTGTTCTCAAGGGATTCCTTATCTGCTTAAGATTGATCGTCCTGAAACTCGCTCTATCGATTCAGCTGGCCTTGAACTCAGGGATTCACCTGCCTCTGACTTCTGAGTCCAGGGATTAAAGATGTGTGCCTCCATGCCTGGCCCTAAGCTTTTCTTTAATTACCTTTCACTTTTCTTTACTTTCTTTTCACAAGTTAGAAGATTACAAGGGTGGGGTCTTGCTCTGAGATCACTACTCCCTCCATTACATTTAGCATCTGGCTTTTCTTTGATCTGTTTACACTTCCTGGTGCCCCTTTTCTCCTCAAACTGTACATGTTGCAATTTTTCTTGCTCACTTTACTCCTTTTCCTCATAAGCCTGGCCTCTAATAATCACATGACACAGTCATAGAAAGAATATCTTCTGTATTGTATGGATGCATCACCTGTCAATTTAAAAGCCTATGGTCTAAGGCCTTTGGCTTAGGCAGATTATCTAAGTTATGATCTAGTCAGAGAAGAGCTCAGCTATATGGCCAAGGTATTTGTAAATTTATTTTGGGTCTGAGTCTTATTTCTGAGAGCATGGGACTGGGAGGATGAAGTCATTGTAAGGACACATAAAGTTATGAGTACTAGAAATAGTCATTGTGAAGAGTACAGAAATCCAATGTCAAGATACACATCTGTGAAAGCACACAACTTCGTTGTAAGGACACACAAATCATTGTGTGTACACACACAGAGTCATTATGAAGGCAAACAACCATTGTGAGGGTCACACAATGTCATTGTATGGATGCACAACTCATTGTGAGGGTTATCTAAATTATTGTAAAAAGATTATAAAAAGCAGTTATAAAGACCCACAGGGTCATTATTAGGACAAACTGTGATAAAAGTAAAAGTCATTGTGATGTCACAAAGTCATTGTGAAGATGACATAAAGTCATTTGTGAAAGTCAACAGTCATTGTGGAAGTCTCAAAGAGTCATAATGAGGACCATATTCTTATGAAATTCATACTGAGTCATTGTGAGGGCAAATAAAGGCACAGTAAATGTCAAATTTACTATCATTATGGATGTCACACCGATTCATTGTGAAAAATACACAGAGTCATAATGACTCCATGCAGAATCATTATGAGGACACACAATTTATTGTGAGGTCACACAAAATATTTGTGAAAGTGCACACATCATTGCACATGCACAAAAAGTTATTGTGATGGTCACACATAGTAATTGTTAAATAATATAAAATAGCTCCATTCTTTGAGGACTTGGCCAACCCTTGGTGTGGCCCAGCCTTGACTCTTCCTGCAGGCCTCAGACATTCTTCTATCCCATCCCCAGTCGTTTTTGTCAGCCACAAATATCTAGAAACACTTTCTACCTGGAACTCCCAGTGGCTACACACCAGGCAGGGATTCAGGTAGTCCATTCTTGCTATCAATCCTGTCCTCCATTAGGACCTTTCCATTTTCACCCTCAATATTATAGCAGCTCCTACCTCAACTCCATTCATTAGAGATTCCAACTCTTGGTACAGACTCAGGGTTCCTCTCTCCCTCTCATCTCTGCCTTATCTTTATCCTACTACAACCTATTTGCAGGAGCCCCTCCTACCACCACAACTCCGGCTCCCTCAGAACCCCACCTCTTGGTGTGGAAGGATTCTCTTAGCTCTTTCCTGAAGTCCTCCTCAGCCTTCTCTTCTAGCCCAGCTCTAGTCCTCTCTGCCACCCATAGACCTATAGGCGCACTCACCATCCAACAAAGAAAAGACCAGATATCAACACCTAGAATCACCTCAATCAGCATAGCTCCAGAAGCCTGGACACCAGCCCGAAACCACAAACATGAACAGACAAAACAATGTTTCTCCCAGAACCCAGTAACCCTACCACAGTAAGCTTGAGAAACACAATACAGCTGAAGCACAAGACAAGGACTTCAAAATACCCTTTATGAACATTCTCAAGGGCCTTAGAGAAGATATGAATGAATCCCTTAATGAAGTCTGTGAAAACACACAGTGGAATGAAATAAAAATAGTTAAGACATGAAAATAGAAATAGAATTATCAAGAAAAACCTAAAGTGACATAAAACTGGAAATGAAAAATTAAGGAAGCTAAACAAAACGTCAAAGTAAGCCTCACTGGCAAATTAAAAAAATTAAAAGATGAGAATTTCAGGTCTTGAAGACAGGGCAGAAGAAATAGATACCTCAGTCCAAAAGAAAATGTTAAATAAAAAAAATATTCCAGGCCCAAACCACTCAGAAAATCTGAGACAGTATGAAAAGGCCAAATCTACAAATAACAGAAGTTGGAAAAAGATGGAGATATGAGGTCAAAGGCACAGGAATTTTTTTTTTTTTTTTTTTTTGCTGTTAGTACCTTTTTATTGGATATTTTCTTTCTTTACATTTCAAATGTTATCCCCTTTCCTGGTCCCCCTTGGAACCCTGCTATCCCATCCCCCTCCCCCACCCTACAGGAAATATTTTTAACAAAACCATAGGAAAAAAAATCCCAACAAAAGAAGGAGGTGCCTATTGAGGTACTAGAAACATAAAGAACACCAGAAGGGGGGAAAAAAAAGAAAAGACCTTCATGACACATAATAACCAAAACACTAAAAAATACAGAACAAGAACAAAGAATAACAAAAGGTGCAGGGAAAAAAAAGACCAAGTACTATAATAAGAGCAGACTCATTACAATAATACCTGACTTCCCAATAGAGACTCTGAGAGCCAGAAGGACCTGGACAGATGTCCTAAAAACTCTAAGATACCACAGCTGTCAGCCCAGACTACTATATCTAGAAAAGCAATCAATCATAATAACCAGAGAAAGAAGAGCATTCAACAATAAGACCACATTTAAACAGTATATAGCTACCATTTCCAGCTATCTAGAAGGTACTAGTAGGAAAACTTCACTCTAGAGATGTTAATCCTCCCAAGAAAACACAAGGAGTAACAATCCCAGACCAGCAAATCAAACAGGGAGTGGGGAGGTACACTATTAACCAAATAACAGGAATCAATTAATATTTCTCATTGATAACTCTCAATATTAATAATCTTAATTCCACAATAAAATGACTTATCTTTCTGCTGCATCTAAGACACATACTTTTCCATCAATACTTATTGACCTCACCTCAATGTTAAAGGAGAGAAAATATTCTACCAAATGGACTCCAGAAGAAAGTAGGTTTAGCTATTTTAATATCTGATACAACAGACTTCAAAACAAAATTAGTCAGAAAAGATAGGAAAGGATTAACATACTCATTTGTGAAAAAAATTAGTAAGAGTATATTGCAATTCTAAGCACTAATGCACAAAATAAAAGGGTCTCTAAATTCCTAAAAGAAACACTAATACAACTAAAATCACATATGGACTGTCACACAGTGATATGTGTGTTGGTTTGAATTCAAATTGTCCCATAGGCTCATATATTTGAGTGCCTGGTCACTAGTGAGTGAAATTGTTTGAAAGGATTACAAGGACTAGGAGGTGTGGCCTTGTTGGAAGAAGTGGGTCACTGGGAGTAAACGTTGAGGTCTCAAAAGCTCATACCACTAAGTTCAGTCTCTGTCTCTCTGTCTCTGTCCCTCTGTCTCTCTGTCTCTCTGTCTCTCTGTCTCTCTGTCTCCCCTACCCTCCCTGGCAGATCAAGATGTAGTTCTCATCTACTGTGTCACTGCCATGCTTCCTGCAGTGATGGTAATGGACTAAAACTCTAAAACTATTAGCAAGTCCCCAATTAAATCTTTCTTTTATAAGAATTGCCTTGTTCATGCTGTTTCTGCACAGTAATTCAACCGTCACTAAGACAGAAGTTGGAACCCAGGATTGCTTGATGGTAGAATGTGGACTTTATACTAGGAAAGTAGTTGAACACTTTCCATGGAGTTTAGTGGATCATTTTAGTAGGAACATGGAAGACAGTGGTACTGGCTGAGAGCTCAAGTGATTTCAGATGGAGTCATTGTTACAGCACAGAGTATGGTCACACATTGTTATTGTGTCATTGTGAGTGCACAAAAAGCTATTGTGAAACTCAACATTATGAGGGCAGAAAGAGTCATTGTGAAGGAACACAAAATATTGTGAGGATTAAACAGAATCATTGTGGTGGTAACACAGAGTCATTGTGAAGATCAGGCAAAGTCAATGTGAGGGCACACAGCCTCATTGTGAGGACATACAATTCATTGTGAGGGCACAAAAAGCCATTGTGAGGAAAAACATATTCATTGTGAATATCACATTGAGTCAATGTTAGGGCACATAAGTCATTATGAAAATAAAAATGAGTCATTGTGAAAGCTACAAAGTCATTAGGAGGACATACATACTCATATGAGTGAACACATAGTCATTCCGTGGGCAAACAGAAATATTTTGAGCATCACAATATGTCATTGTGAATATCACACAGTATCACACAGTGAAGGTCATACAGAATCATCATCCTAAGTGTTACAGAGCCACAATGAGGGCATACAATATCACTTGAGGGTCACACAATGTAAGTGTAAAGATCACACAGAGTCATTGTGAGTGTCACAAATAGTCATAATAAAGGCAGATGCATCATTTTGAGGGCACACAAAGTCATTGTGAAAATCTCAAAGAGTCACCGTAAGGTAGCACAGAGTCACTGAGTAGGTATACAGGAACAATATGACAGGACAAGTATTATTATGAGTACATGTAGTGTAGTGCTTAAGTCACAGAAAGTCATTGTTATCATCACAAAAAACCATTGTGAAGGCACGCAAGCTCCCTATGAGAGTCACTAAGATTCATTCAAAGAGCATACAAAGTCAATAGGAAGGAGACTAGAGTTATCACAAGAGCACATAGTTCCTTAGGAGAGTCACTGGGAGTCATTATGAAGTTCATTTTGAGGAGCACACAACCTTTTAGTGAGTGTCACACAGAGTAATTGTGAGGGCACACAATGTCATGGTGAGAGTCATTATGAGTCACCAGTCCATGTGAAACTCACAGAGATTCATTATGTACACAACCATACTCATTGTCCAGGTCACATAAAAGTCATTTTGGTTAAGCAAAGACTCATCGTAATGCCACAGAGATTCATTGTGAGGGACCATAAAATCATTCTGGGGGTCAGGATAAATAATTGTTAGTGTCACACAGCTATTTGAAAGTCACATAAATTCATTGTAAATGTCACAGGGGTCATTGTGGAGAATACACATAGTCATTGTGAGGTCACACAGTGTCATTGTGAGGTCACACAGTGTCATTGTGAGGGCATGCAATGAGGATTACAGAGAGTCATTGTGAAAGCTACATAGAGTCTATATGAGTACATAAAATCACATTCTGAGGGTCAGTCAGAGTCACTGTGATGGTCACACAAAGTCATTGAGAGTGCACAAAGAATCATTGTGTGCCTGACTGTCTTAGTCAGAGTTTCTATTCCTTCACAAAACATCATGACCAAGATGCAAGTTGAGGAGGAAAGGGTTTATTGAGCTTACACTTCCATGCTGCTGTTCATCACCAAAGGAAGTCAGGACTGTAACTAAAGCAGGTCAGGAAGCAGGAGCTGATACAGAAGCCATGGAGGGATATTTCTTACTGGCTTGCTTCCCCTGGCTTGCTCAGCTTGCTCTCTTCTAGAACGCAATACTACCAGCCCAGGAATGGCACCACCCACAATGGGCCCTCCTACCTTGATCACTAATTGAGAAAATGCCTTACAGCTGGATCTCATGGAGGTATTTCCTCAAGGGAGGCTCCTTTCTCCAGCTTATGTCAAGTTGACACAAAATCAGCCAGTACACCGACAATAAATCAGTCTGAAATCAAGCATAATCACTGTGAAGGTCACAGCGGATCATTTTGAGTATAACACATAGTCATAATGGGGGCAAACAAGTCACTGTGAGGCAATAAAAAAGTGATTGAGAAGGCCAGCCAGAGTCTCTGTGAGGTCTTGCAGAGTTGTGTGGTCACACAGTCATTATAAGGGACCAGATGTCATTGTGAGTGCATAAGTTGTGATTGCGAAGGTCACAAAGAGTCACTGTGAGCAGCAAACACATCATTATGGGAGCAGAGAAGTCATTGTGAATGCACAACTTGTGATCATGAAGTTCACACAGAGTCTATGTAAAGTCACACAGAGTCATTGTATGAACGCAGCCATTATGAGGGCACCAGAAGACATTGTGAGTGCCCCAAGAGATCATTGTGAAGGCACAAATAGTCATTTGTGGGTCACTAATAATCATAATAATTATTTGTAGTGCATACAGGAACGTTGTGAAAGAACAAAATAAATCATTGTGAAGACACACCAATCAATGTTACAAGCCTACAAACTCATTGTGAGGATAACAAAGAACCATTGTGACGGATGTATAAAGTCATGAAGAGGGAACATAAAGACATGGCAAAGACACATAGTCAATGTTAGGGGCTCACATAGTCATTGAGACTTCATACAGTGTCATTGTGAGGGCACCCAAGTCATTATTAGGATCACAGAGAGTCATGGTGAAATCTACATAAAGTCAACTTGAGGTTGTACAATCTCATTGTGAGGGTTGGAGTCATTGTGAATGTCACACAGTTATTGTGAGGGGGCACACACTTAGAGAAGACCAGACATAGTCATTGTGAGTCACTGAGAGTCATTGTAAAATTTGTCTAGAGTCATTTATTTTTGTGTTTACAAATAATAATTGTATGTTTGACAATAAGTCATGAACAGAACACAGAATCACTATGAAGGCCACACAGTGTCATGGTGAGGGCACATGGTGAAGGTCATGCTGAGTCAGACTTGAGATCACATGGAAACATTGTGAAGGTCACCAGTTATTGAGAGATTCACACAGATTCATTATGAAGGCACCCAAATTTATCATGAAAGCCAATAATGACTGTGAGGCTGGAAATACTCAGTGTAATGTCATACAGAGTTACTGTGAGGGGATATAAAATCACTCTGGGAC
>JADRCH010007331.1:1125-22396 GCA_019843965.1 Rhynchomys soricoides
CCCCCCCCCCCCCCCATATACACACCCACCCACTCCCTCCTGCCCCACCTCCCTACTCCTACCCCTTCCTTCCCCTTCCCCTTCCCCTCCTCCTCTCCACCAGGGTGCATTCTGGGCAGTGTCTGGGACCTCCCCACCCCATACTTTGCTCCCCATTTCCTCTATGCCCCTATCCCTTTAGTCACTTTGCCTGCCTGCCTGCTTTCCTGCTTTCCTCTCCATCTTTCTGTCTGTCTCTGTCTCTCCCTCCCTGTCTCTGCCTCTCTCTAACACACACACACACACACACACACACACACAGACATTCTCATTCCCCTCCCATGGTGGCCGATTGCTGATTGCTGGTCGTTCCCAATCTCCCTCCCCCACCCCTTCAGCCACTTCTTAAAGGAACATGCCTGCAATCTCGAAAGGCGGGAGAAATGGGGGGAAAACTAAATGTGACTCTGTGTGTGTGTGTGTGTGTGCACAGAGGTGTGCATGTGTGCTCATTGAGTGTTTGTGTATCCATGTGGGACACACATGTCTGTGTGCCCATGTATATGTGTTGACTGTAACTGTGTCAGAAGGCCTGTGTGTCTGAGTGTGTTGCTATTTCTGTTTCTGTCTCCACCTATGTGTCACCATTATGCCGCTTGTGTCTGGATATTTACCTATGCGGGTATGTGTGATTTTGTTTCAGTAGGTCTCTCTCTCTGTGTGTGGATGTATCACTGTGCAGCTCTGGCTGTGTGAGGCGGTCTGTCTTGGAATGTTGGACTAGATGAGGGGATCTCTGTGGGTTTGGAATATATGTCTCTACCAGTGAATATTGCAGTGTTTGTGATTATCCTACCTTGGTCTCTCACTCCTTTGAGTCTTTATGAGTTCATGAGTTCCAAGTCTATGTCCCAATCCCCTGTTGTTTATTTTACACTGGACTAGCATCTACAATGCCTAGTGTGCTCAGTAGATCCATTTTTGCCTTTGTTTCTGGCATTTGGTTTGAAGGAAGAGCTAGGCAGTAGCAATGACAAAGGTTTAAGGACTCTGCAGCAGTGAAGACTGAGGAGAAATGTCAAGGAGAGGCATGGGGGGGGGGCTATCTTTGGACTTAGGTAAATGGCTGTTGTGCTCCCTGCCCTGCCTGAGGGTAAAGGGCATCTCTCTGTGGGATCCTCTGCTTGTCTGCTGCTTTTCTTTTCTTCCGGCTTAGAGTCCTGGAGTGAAGTTGGCAGCCATACTGGAAGCAGCACTTCCAGCTCTCCATGTCTCTCCATGCTCTGACTCCAGCAGACCCTGGGGCTCTCCAGAGATGTTGGAATTGGAGTTAGGGGCTGAATTCATAATGCCAACAACTGTCACTCTGTCCATTCCCCTTAGATTTTTTTCACACCATGACCAGGCACATAAAATAGTTCTAAATAGCAATGAGTCTCTGAACCCCTGGGTACTTGAAACCTCTAATTGTGGGAAGATAGGCCCAAGCCCACTGGTGTCCCAAAGATTGACCCTAGAGCCCTCACAGACCTTGGATGACACATGCTTCCCTCTTTCCACAGGCCTGTCTGGCCCTAAGGGAGCCCTCTTTCGAAGTGGTGGTGCTCAGAAGACCTGCTCTCTGCGTTGCTGGGCACCTGTAGGTGTCCCTCGAGAGCTCAGTTTTGAGGTTCAAGTCAGTGTGGCCATGAAGGGGCTGCCTATTGGGCTGATGCTGTGACCCCGGAGTCTTCCTCTCCTGCCAGTCCCCCTGCCCGGAACATGTGGCTGCAGCTTGGCCTGCCCTCGCTGTCCCTGAGCCCCACGCCCACAGTTGGCCGGAGCCTGTGCCTCACCCTGTGGTTCCTCAGCTTGGTACTGAGGGCCAGTACCCAGGCCCCAGCACCCACAGTCAATACTCACTTTGGGAAGCTAAGGGGTGCCAGAGTACCATTGCCCAGTGAAATCCTGGGTCCTGTGGACCAATACCTGGGGGTACCCTACGCAGCTCCCCCGATCGGCGAGAAACGTTTCCTGCCCCCTGAACCACCCCCATCCTGGTCGGGCATCCGGAACGCCACACACTTTCCCCCAGTGTGCCCCCAGAACATCCATACAGCTGTGCCCGAAGTCATGCTGCCAGTCTGGTTCACTGCCAACTTGGATATCGTCGCCACTTATATCCAGGAGCCCAACGAAGATTGCCTCTATCTGAATGTGTATGTGCCCACGGAAGATGGTGAGTGCTGCGGTCAGGCACTGTGCCCTCCTTGCCTCCCGCCTGCCCTGTTGTGTTTGTGGCTTGCATGTGGTTGTGTGCCCTGCAGCATGCGTCTGTCTGTCTGTGAAAATGCTTCTAACCATCACTCCGCTTGGCCTTTCCCCTCCCTGTTCTTCCCTCTCCCAGCATTGTCCGAGCTCCCATGTGTGAGTGACACTGATGCCAGAAGGGGGCTGGCCAGGCCTGAGAGCTTTGACAGGTCTAGGTCCAGTGCTGGATGGGGGTACCCTGGGAGAGTATGGGTGACTGCTGGCAGCTGCCCGCGGGAGGATGCTGGCTCCACCAGGCTCCCCTGTTGCCATTCCACCTGCTTCAAAAGGTGGTAGGTGTGTGTGGCTGAGGGAGCTGGGTGTGCGTGGGGGTGGGGGGCAAGCCTGGTTGGCGATGCTTAGGTGCCTCCTCTTCCACTAGCTGATGCCTCCTCCCGCGGGGGTCACATTAAGGTAAGTGACAGAAATAAGGAGATGGTGGGACAGGCTCTCTGCCATGTGCCGCTGCAGAGCCTCTCAGCTCTTGGGGCCTGGGTGGGGGGATGCATGCCCCTGGGCAGAGGCCTCCTGTTATTTTTTAGTTTTTTATTCATTTTACAGTAAAGCGGATTTCCAAGGAATGCGCCAGAAAGCCCAACAAGAAAATTTGTAGGAAAGGAGGTAGGTAGCGAGCCTGCGGGGAGGGAGAGAGAGAGAGAGGGAGGGCTGCCTGCCCACCTGTCCCTGCCCCTGAGGACCCAGCCTTCCTTTAAGTAGCCCAGGTTGAGAGGGCAGTGAGCAGGCTTAAGGTCCCACCTCCTCTAAGGGCTCTAGCTGCTTTTGTAGCCAGTGGCCTAAGGCAGGTTCAGAGCAGAAGCAGAAAACCCATTGATAGCAGTCTTCCCAGCTCTCCTAAGGAGTGTACCAAAGATAGAGCCAGTGGCTCTTTTGGTAACTTCTCAGAAGAAAACAGGCAGTCAAGCAGGAGCCAAAATTTCCACTTTTTCCTGCAGCCAGTGCAAATATAAGACCATCCCTCCAGTACCCTGTCCTGGGTTAAAAGTCTATACTCAACTCTCCCCCACCGAAGCTTAAAAGAAACGCATTTATTTGCTCTTCTGCAGCTCACTCTGCCCCTCCCTCACCCCCTCTGGCCAGAGCATAGCTGAAAGACGCAGGCTACTCCTGAGGCAGAAACTGGAAATATCTGGAAACTGTAAAGAAAACCAATTTTAAATTCACCCTCCTGCTGAAAGGAATTTATTTTCCTGTATAGTAATGTTTCCTGTTTGCACACCACTTTATGTTTTCTGCAAGGGTTCTCATATTTACCTCATAAATGCCTCTCCACATCTTGGGAAGCAAGCAAGGCAGGAAGCACTATTCCGATTTTACAGATGAGGAACAGAGCCCAGGAGAGTGACTTGCTGTACAAGGCCCTGTTGCCAGACTGGGACAGAGCTGGGGCCAAAGCCTGGGCCTCTTGACCCTTACTTAGGGCATGTTCTTTCCACTGTAGCCCATGAAGGCAATTTCCACCTGGCCAATCCCATCTCCCTGAAACATAAAAGATCAAATGTGGCTAGATTGTGCTAATTGGCTGTGGTAGTAGCCTAGGGAACAAGGACAACCACAACTCACCCTTACAAGCCTTTGGCAAGCTTGGCCTTTGTTTTCCTTTGATACTCTAGGGCAGGGTTTCTCCAGTGTCATTGGGATTCCTGGGATAGAACAATCCCTACTGAATGAGAATCTCTAAAGACTGCTAAGAATCAGCACATTCAAAAGCCCATATGTGGAGGGCTTTTGATGCAAGCTGGAGCACTGAGTCAGACTTGCTGCCCTTAAGAACAGTGTTTTACCTCTCTTTACATCCAGCCCAGGCCCTCACCCACAGTAGGAAAGCATGCAGAGGCTCTCATGCAAATGAAGGACGTCTGTAGTGCCGCTTAAGCAGTGTGACTTTTCTAGGAAGCACAATCCCTGAGTGACCCCAGGCTTCTGCTGCCAACTCATAGGGCATTCCTTTTATCCGGTTTCATTTTCCTTTGCTTTGCTGTGTTGTGTTTTGTTTTTGGAGCCAGGGTCTTGCTATGCAGCTCAGGCGGCTATGAACTCTTTATGGCTCCCAGGCTCCGAAGTCACCCTTATTTTTTTCTTTTTCTTTTAAGAGCCTCCATTTCCACATGGGAAGGCAGAAAGACCATTCTGGCCATAACCTTCCATTAACCTATACATGTATTCAGGGAAAGGGTTTCAATGCTCCTGCCACAAGTTACTTAGTGGGGTACAGGGGGGTGAGGAAGAGATTACTATTAACCACTGCTTAGGAAGAAAGATCTATCAGGGCTCTAGTAAGAGCCTAGGGCAGGCCAAGCTCATGCTGAGATTTTGGCCAGATGGCTGACTGGAAGCCGCCATGCAGTATGAATATTTTGCCAATTGTAATTGTGAATGATGGGCAAGGTGCTATCAGGCTGTGAAGGGAATCTAATCTTTGTTCTGAAGAAGCTCCTAGCCTGGTATTAAAACTGCTGGATTCCTTAACTCCATAGGCCAGTCTGGGAAGTGGGCTTTACACAGGATAGGGGAGGGTATTTGATTGTTTAACTGTTCAAATTTGTTCCCTGTCATGGGCCTGTTAACCATTTGAAAAAGTTACTAATCTTGCCTCTTTGGCCACACTGTGTGTGTGTGTGTGTGTGTGTGTGTGTGTGTGTGTGTGTAGTGCACAGGGCAGGTGGGGTGGCTTATGTGGGATCCTCCATGCCCCCATGTGTTCGGGTGGTACCTGGTAAAGCCCATGGCAGCAAGGAATTGATAATCAGGGACATGCTGAAGGAGGAAAAGCACCTGTACAAGAGGGGCTAGGACAAGGCTAGGATGATGTACCAACCAAGTACTCTCAGGCCCTCACAGAAGGAGCCACCAGAAGTGAAGAGAGTCCTGGAAAGGATCTACTCCAGCCCCTGCTTCTGAGGAGTTGAAAGGAATTGATGTCTAGGAATGTGTGATGCTGTTTGTGTGGCTATGTCTCATTGAGATTCTAAGAGCAAGACAGGCAGGTGTTGAGCTAATGTGTTAAGACAGTAGGTGCCACTGGAAGTTCAGGAAGCCAGAGGCTGTTTCTAGTAGAGCTGGGGTTTTTCTATCTTGTAGTATGAGAGTAGTTCCCCTCTCAGTTAATAACTATAAGGATATTCAGTTGCCAGAGTGCAGGTGGACAGAAACAGAAAGCTATTTGCTTGCTTCATATTGAAGGTATCTGTGGTTGTGGATGCAAGAGGGTAAGGTATGGGGTGCCAGTGGAATTACTTCCACTTGATATAGTGACCAGCAAGCAGGCAGTAGATCACGTCTTTTTATAGCCATTCCAAGATGTCTTTCTAGTCTCCTCATAACAGAGAGAAATGGTCTCAGTCTAACCTGCCCCCACCCCAGGTTCTAAATGCCTTTCTTCTTCCTCTAGTCTCTCTGTTCTCCTCTCCTTTCATGTTCTGCCTCTTCTCTCATCTATTTCCTCCTTCCCTTTCCCTCACCCCTGAAAGGTGGCATGATGCAGTGGAAAGACCATAAGGGCTTTGGAGTCCAGTAGACCTGGGTTTGATTCACACCACTAGCACTTCCTAGCTGTGTGGTCTTGAGCAAGTCACTTTACCTCTCTGAACCTCAGTTTCCCCATCAGTGAAAGAGGAATAAGGATAGTGCCTACCTCATTGGGATGTAAGAGTCAAACAGAGCGGCAACAGTAGAATGTCTGGCATGTGGTAGATATTTAGTACTTAGTATATGGTAGGAACCATTTCTCTCTCTCTCTCTCTCTCTCTCTCTCTCTCTCTCTCTCTCTCTCCTCTCTGTCCCTCTCCCCCTCTCTATTCCTTTCTCCTTCCTTCCCTCCCTCCCTCCCCCTCTGGCTCTCTCCTAGAGCAGCACTTGCTGCTCTTAAAACTAGTTCCTGTGGGCAGGAGCCCCATTTGCCATTCACAAGAGCAGAGGGCCCCAGTGAACAAAGTAGGAGGGAAAATTTCATCTCCCATCTTCTCCTGTGGGAATCAGGGTCAGCTGAGGCCCAGCTCAAATCTGCCTACTGGACCCTAGGAGCTCAGACTTGGGGTCCCTGGTAAACACCTCTGCCCAGAGTACATCACATAGATGTTCACATAGATGCTGGCAGTGTCACCCCCTACCTTCAGTACCTGTCCCTGCTTTCCAGCTCAGCCTGCCTGTGTCTAGACATGCAGCCCTTCCATCCAGAATGAAGTTTCCACAAGTAGGCCTTTGGCTTTTTACCCTAGCCTACTTGCTGCTACCTCCTTCCTAACTGCGAATGAACTTGGTTGGGGACAGGGAGGCGGGGCAGGGAGGTGCAGGGAGGTCAGCACAGCAGAGGCCTGCAACACCATCATCCTGATGAAGGTCTGGGCCTCAGCCCACCCATTCCCTCAGTTCTTGCCATCCCTCCTGCCTGTCCTGGGCCCAGGCCCAGAGCTGGCTTGCTGGGCCACACTGCAGTCATGCTGTTTTTGAATTCTCTCTCTGTTTTGTTCTCTGTTCTGTGCTGTTGTGTCTCCCCGTGTCTGGTCCCCAGGATCCGGCGCTAAGAAACAGGGCGAGGACTTAGCGGATAATGACGGGGATGAAGATGAAGGTATTTGGGGGCTGCAGGGCGCGGCGGCTGGTGCATGGCACAGAGCCCCTCCCCTTCTCAATGGGGAGAAGCCCCGTCTGTCTGTCTGTCCGTCCGTTGGTGTGTTTCTGTTCCTGTACAAGGCCGTTGAGCTGTTCCGTCTTTGGCCTCATTGGCCACTGGGACTTCTGGGGTAATGGACACGGCTGGCAGGAGCAGGGGACCAACCACAAGTAGAGCCATAGGGAGGGTGTCTTCCTGGCCCTGGCCCCTGACCCCCTCCCATCTTCTATGACTCATGGGCACCTGCCCATACTTGGCAGCAGAAATAGTGAAGAACAAGTAGGGTCAGGGAGGGTGGTGATAGGCACAAAGAAAACCGGATGGTGAGGGGCTGCCTGGGTTTCACTAAGGAGAGCCTGGCTCCTTGGAGAGTGGTCCTCCCAGTGCACACCAAGGGGCAAAACAGTGACATTCAGAGATAGCACCTCCCCAACTTTCTCCCCCAAAGAAAGATGCACTAGGGCTAGAGGTTGCACTAGGTTGGGGACAGAACCAGAAAAATTGTGGCCTAACAAGCCAGGCCCAGATAGCATAGCCATCAGTAGATGGTCTAAGAGTCTCTGGTGGTGATGGGACCATCTTTCCTCCTTGGGGTAATAAGATTGTTTATGCGGCAGCAGACAGCATTCCCTTCTCCACCCATGCTCCGGGCCTGCCCCTTTGGAGATCCTGGAGGAGCCAGGCTGTTCAGGGGATCCACTGGTGACTGGCAGGGCTGTGCCAGTATGGCAGAGAGTGTGGGTCAGCTCACAGACTGACAAGTGACAGGCAAGTCAAGTTCAGGCTTGGAGCCTTCTTTTGACTGCTTCAGCCCCACACCATGCTGGCTGGGCTTGGGAGAAGGCCCCTGATGAGCCCTGGGCACTGGCCTGGGTGGAGACTTCTCATACATCTTAACTCTGGCTGGGCAGGCCTTCTCATGCCAGGTTCTGCTCCACCCCAGTGTTTCCAGCTAAGTTTGCCCAGGAAGAATGGGGAATGTGGGCATGCAGTTAAGAAACCATGTCTATAAGGTTCCCCTACCCCATCTCTACCATTCACTACCCCCCATTCCCCCACCTTCCTGTTCTCTCCCTGTGCCACCCCTTCTCCCCATCCTTCTTGTCTCTGTCTGCATTAAGGGGGGGTGGGGTGGGGGATCCAGCTGCTGCCAATGGCCGTTTCCATGTAACTGGTCTAGTCCTGGGGGTTTTAGGGCTCCCCAGCTCCTGCTTTCTAAAGCCATGTCAGGTCCCAGGACTCCTGGGTGCACAGGGCAGGAACTCACCTGATGCTGCTAAGGGACCACCAAGCCCTCGCTATTTCTTCTCTCATCCCCAGAAGCTAACCATGGTCACCTAGGCCCAGATGAATTATGCCCACATGGCCATCTTCAGTTGGGATGGCGCTTGAAACCCAGATCCTTAAAAAATATTCTACAAGTTCAGCTCTTTCTGGCCAGTACTTGAACTCCGGGCCTAGCAGCCCCATGAGTCCTGCCCTCAGGGGTAGTGGTGGTGTCCTGGCACCTGGAATAGCTTTGCTGCCCGCACCCCCCCCCCCAGGGCTGGCGGGGGTAGGGAAGGAAGGGCATCCTACCTAGCCTGTGTCTCAACCCTTCTCCTTACAGACATCCGAGACAGTGGTGCTAAACCTGTCATGGTCTACATCCACGGAGGCTCTTACATGGAAGGAACAGGCAACATGATTGATGGCAGCGTTCTTGCAAGTTATGGCAATGTCATCGTCATCACCCTCAACTATCGGGTCGGGGTGCTAGGTATGGTTCTTTGAAAGGGGAGAGAAGGAATCCCAGGGAAGTCAACTTAGGTACTACTAGTTCTCTAGCTGGTGTTAATACCATATTCATGATGTTATTTCTTCACCTTTATTCAAATACCAAGGACGTTCTTGTATTCTCAGGTCCCTTTTCAGAATATTTAGATGCCAGTGGAAATTCAGTTTAAAATATATACTTCATTTTAAAGGAGGGGTTAGATAGGGTAGCCTAGGTTGGACTTGAACTCCTGGTCTTCCTGGTTTCACCTCCCAAGTGCTGAGATTATAGGCCTGGGCCACCACCATGTATAGCTTAAACTTTAGAGTTCTTAAGTCTCAAGCCAGACTTTTGTTACCAGACTTTTACTTGGCTGAGTTTTGTAGGTCCTGTTAATTTTCTAGTATCTTATCTTTATCGCTGCTCACCCAGCCCCATAGCCCTAACCACCTATGCATATATGGAGATTCTTTCTAATCCACCATGTGTCCACTCATACATCACATCCATCCACCCACGCCCACACATACAGATACTTCTCACTCCCCAAGGCACATGTGCACACAGCTCTAGTCTACTCCTCCATACACCCTCACAGAGTGAGACACATAGTCTCACTCACACACATATCCACACACTGCACGCTCCACATCCACACCCCACATAGATCTTTCTCACCTTCCATAGATGCACACACGTTTTTATATACTCTGCTCCACATCTTTTACCCACAGCTACACCATACACCCCCAGAGTCACAGTTTCTGCTACCCCTATATTGACTTACACAAATACCTAGACTCTTCTGTGTACATGCCTTCCATTACCCCTACACACACACACACACACACACACACACACACACACACACACCCTCCCACATAATTCACTGTGCATTCACTTCACACATGGTGTACTTCACATATGTGTACATTTATCTCTCTCCAATATTCTTTTTCACAGGGTGACCATTTTATTTGCTGCACACATATGCACACTGAATAGACCCCCTCCACATGCTTACGGGCATACACATGTACACACTCTTCCCATGTATACTTTGTCAATACATACCTGATACATACACATGTGCTCACCCTTTTCCCTCTCAAATATACACACATATCCTTGTGTCTCGAGCTGCATCTGTACACGCACGCGCACACACACACACCTATTTACCCTAGCCACATGTATGCTTCTTCATGTATACACATGTACACATTCCTTGTTCTTCCACACATATCACACATCCCTTCTCTCTTACTCATTATGTGTACCTATGTGTGCGCATACACGTTTTTACCCTCACGCACAACCATGTATCCTACCTACCACATATTCTGCCACCTAAATAATGTTTGGGTGATTTAGGCTGTTCCTCTATCTTATACCTTCTCTGATGACTGCCAGTATCTATCTGTGGCCAAAGTCTTGAGATAAACGAATACCCCAGAGAAGGCGACAGCATATAGACCCTTGCTCCATTTTAGATGCTCATTCAGGCTTTCCATCCTTGTAAATGTGGGCATGAAGAAGCCAACATCTTCCCTGGGGAATTGTGTCCTTGGGATTTCTATGGGGGGTAGTCTGTGGGCCCAGATGTTGAATCAGCAGTTTGTTTGGTTGCTGGGCAGGAGCTCGTTTGAATTTGCTCTTGGCTATGTTGCTTTACCAGTTCCAGTCCCGGTGGCCCTTGTGCTGCATTTGCTTCTGAGCAGGGTTATATGCACAGAATGGCAGTCTCCTCTTGACTTTCCCTTGATTCTACATGGGACATACATCTATTTGGAGTTCAAGCTCGAGAAATGAGGCTAGGCATGGTAGCATGTGCCCTTAATTCCAGCACTTAAGAGGCAAAGGTAGTCTCTATGGGTTCAAAGTCAGCCTGGTCTACAGAGCAAGTTCTAGTGTAGCCAGGGCCACACAGTGAGACTTTGTCTCAAAAAATGTTTTAGACTGTGTCTCCTTCAGTGACTTCCTGGGGACCCTGAGTGTGGAACATTCATAGCACCTCTCTGGTCTCCGCATGATCTGATGGACTTTAGATTTCATGGTTCTTCCCTGTGTCCCCGTCTTTCTGCACTGCCTCAGACACCATGGCAAGGTTCTTCTGTCCTGTTCAGAAATGGGGATCTGAATGTCATGGTACCACGGAGGTCACCGTAAACTTACACTCCAGGGTCACACAGTTCTGAAAAAGCACCAAAGCCACAAAGATGATCTCACACAGATGTACACATATAGTAATTGATGGCCCAAAGCAATTTTCTAGTTTCTTTTCTCTAACTAGAAGAAATTACTTGCTTCAGCTGCTTTTAAAGAGTATAAGTACTAGAACTAGACTCCGTTTTATAAGGGGTCCTGAACGTGTAGAGGCTCCAATAGTATCAGACCAGTAAGGGATGGAAGAAATGAAAGAATAGAGGAGCAAGAGAGTGAGGCAAAAGTAAGGAAAAGAATAAAATTACTGATGAGAGAAAGAGGTTGGGACTACCACTGGGACATGAGGCAGAGAGGAAGCGCTAGCTTTCAGTGTGATTCAAGGGCTCCACAGTCTCAGGCAGGAGCTGCGGGCTGTATAAAAGGCAGCTCTGGTTGGGAGTGCTCTGCGTAGTGGTGTCCTGGTTTTAATGTTAAGCTCTCATCCCTTCAGCTTCTCTATGAGAAATTCTTAATCTTGTTTGTTTGTTTGTTTGTTTGTTTTTTGAGACAGGGTTTCTCTATGTAGCCCTGGCTGTCCTGGAACTCGATCTGTAGACCAGGCTGGCCTCGAACTCAGAGTTCTGCCTGCCTCTGCCACCTGAGTGTTGAGATTAAAGGCATGTGCCACCAACACCTGGGTGAAAATTATTAATCTTTCGAGGTGGCCTTGCACTCTTCTGAGATGCTGATGACAGCTATGGATTCTTCATAAGAACAACACAGACACACACATAATTTTTATTTTTAAAGACAAAGTCTAATTGTGTAGTTCAGGCAGCCTTGAGCTTGTCTCTATATCCAAGTATGGGATTCCAGGCCTACACCACCACACTCAGCACACAAATAGTTAAAAAACAAAACAAAACAAAACACCCAGAACTTCTTAGTTCTCCCTGAAGCTCAGCCATGAAAATGAAGGTCAGGCTCAGAGCACTGACTTTACAACCTCCTCTCCTTTGGTCATCAGAAAAAACTGCATCTTTGAGATTAAGCAATTAATATTACTCCATAATCAGAAAGAGTTATAAACTGAGATTTGGTCAGAAGTTCCCAAACACTTCCTATGTACTCTTTAGTTCCTATTCTGGAACACAAATATAATCAATAAGCCACTGATTGCATTCTGGGTACATACATGATGTTTTTGTCTCTTGGCACTAGATGCAGAACATGAGTTTGTCCCTGATGTTTGGGTGGCCCTGTTTTGTTTTCTAAAGTATATATATATATATTTAAAAAGGCGACCAGTTTGGACTCCAGTTGTACACATTCGCTTGCCTTTCTTCCCAGCAGCACCTCCTGCCCCTGACTACAGTGGGTCCATGTAAGCTTCTCTAGGGTCCTTGGAAATGTCACTAGCTAATTCATGGAGATCTCCTCCTACCCATGACCTGCCAAGGTAGAGGGTGTAGCTATTATTTGAGACACTCCCACCACTTTGGGAGCCAACAAAACAAAAGGAGTCTAGCAGTATAGTGGATATGACTAGACCTAGAGGTAATGGATATACTGAGAAAGTAAGAGCTTGCCAAGTTTTATTCCAGCTTCCAGAATTCACTTAATTCCACATCATTGCTCAGGTATCTTTCAGACAAGCTGAAAACATGGTGAGTGACACTCGTGGAGTGACACAAATACCTAGTTTTGATACAATCTGCCAGATTCCTCTATCTTCTGTTGACAAGCAGCTTGTATGTACTGCAGTAGAAACTTGGGTTCAAGGAGGCTGACTCAGATTTATTTTGACAACTTGTGGAGTCGGGTATTTGTGTCTTCATTCTCACATAGTTTCTGTGGATGGCCACGAGCCTTTGAAGCTATCAATGAGTGGCTTCTCTCCGAGGCTGCAAGACTTTGTTCACTTGTAGTCAGTCATGATTACCTCCACCACCTGAGCCTGCTGGCTATAGCATTTAAAGCAGGACTCTGTGTAGTGAGGATCAATACATGCCCCAGCCACACACTTCACTGTTCCTTACCTGGAAGCTCATGAGGTCTGAGGGAGCAGAGGTATGGCCAAACCTCAGGCTTTTCAGGCTTTGCCCTAATCTAAGAGATTGGTCATGTTAGAGAGATCTACTCTGCATCCAATTGCAGGCTTCCCTTGCTGGCTAGGATAGCATCCTCTCCCTCTCCCTCTCCCTCTCCCTCTCCCTCTCCATCCCTCTCTCCTTCCCTCCCTCCTTCCTTCCTTTCCCTACCCCTTCCCCTCCCTCCTCCATTTCTTTCTCTCAGGGCCTTGCTGTGTAGTCCAGGCTGGCCTTGAACTCATTCTATGTGGTCTTGAACTCCAAATTCTCCTGCCTCTGCCTTCTGTGTGCCATGGAAGTGTGCACCACCATGTCCAATTAGGACAGGCCACTTTACCATATCTCACTGAATGATGCCTTGACAAAGACTGAAGCCAAACCTGCTATTGTCCAAGTGAAAGAAAGGGGGAAAGATATAAGGGAAGGAGAGGAGAAGGAAGACACATGGCAGATTTTACTAGAGGATCTCAAAGCTTGGGCAGCTGACCTGGGTACTGGCTGGCATAGGTGTTGCTCCTCCTCCTCCTCCTCCTCTTCCTCTTCCTCCTTGCCATCACCCCCAGTTAGGTTTTAAGATTTACAGGAGTTACTTGCATTTCTGAATAGGACCCACAGACTGCTTCCTCCTACATCTGAAAGAACTAGAGCTCTTCCACTCGGAGTTGCTCAGGCTTACTCTAATCCCCTCTCCTCTCCTCATCTGGAACCCAGGGTTAAGGAAGATTTGTCCTAAAGTTCTGGGAGGAACACTTACATACTTACTACTCACTTAATTTGACCAAAGGAAATTAATAACACACTTGGAGGTGGTAAGACAAATTCTTTTGCAGAAGCTACATACAGAAAGACCTAAGAAAGATAGTGATGTGGTTTTCTGTCTGCTTGGCTCTATTTGAATTAAGCTTCTGCCTGCAGACAGCCAGGACTGCCAGGACTGCCAGCCAGCTCTCTGCGAGCTCTGGGCTCCTCCAACATGGCCCTGAACCAAACTGATTCCAGGTGCTGTGAACAGGCTTTTTAACTGTGGAGTCAAAGAATACTGATCCAAGTTTGGGTTTCCAGTGTGTAGGAGCACAGCAATTACACCCACCTGGAAAGGACCCTTCCAGAAGCCTAGGGCAGGAGAAGATAGATAGAGCCTTCCAAGGAACCCAGGGATCAAGGAAGAGATAGAGGAAATGAGGCAGCAGGATCAGTCTAAAATGGAAGCACAGGGTGGGAGGGGGGATATAGGACATCTCTGTAGGATAGCCAGCAGGTGGGCGGGAAGGTAGTCTCCATGGTAACGAGTCTCCACGGCAGCAAATCCCAGCAGGTGGGTGGGAAGGTAGTCTCCATGGTGACATGTAGTCTTCTCAGCAGCAAATCCCAGTGGGTGGGCGGGAAGACCTGTTTCTGTGGTAACGAAGTGCACTGACTTCCTCATTTCTCCATCAGACGAAAAAGATGATCTGACCCAGTGGCTTCTCAACTTTAGCAGGCATCAGCATCACCTGGAGAGCTTGTTAACAACACAGATTGCTGGGCTGCATCCCTTAGAGTTTTTAATTGCTTAGGTGTTGGAGGAAGGGAACCGAGGCCCTGCCCTGAGAGTGATGAGAAGGGGGCCATACCAAAGCCCTGGAAAGAAGTGGAGATGGACAGATTTGCACAGGAAGGGCAAGGCGAGCTTAGGGACCGCTGCCTGTGGGTTCTTCACTTCAGAGAGAGAACGAAGGAGGAAAATGAAACTGTAGATCTACCACATGCTTGGCTTATGTTCATTTTATCCTTGTTACAACCCTTTGAGGTATTTTTATCCCCATTTTACAGAAGAGGAAACTACAGCCCAGAGATTTTAAATAACTTGCTGAAGGCCACATGTCTAAGATGTATTCATCCTGGATTTAACCAAGGGCTATTTGGCTCCAGGGTCCTTGCTTTCTCCCCATTGTATCTTGCCTGATATTAGGGTCATATCCCCAGATACTATATCAGGGCAGAAAATGCTAAGTCCTGGCCATTTGTAAGATCTGAAGAAACAGCCACATCAAATTGTCTGCCCCTCCTTCCAAAGTAGATCATGGGCGGGAAGCAGGGGTTTTTCCCTGCCTATATTGGCGGTGCTGAGCCTTGTAAAAAGAAGCAATGACTTGTGTTAGCATTCATGAGGTGCTACATGGCTATATGCTTATCTTCCATGTGACACCAAATTCATTCGTGCCATCATAATCCAAATCCTGCATCCCCTCCGCCTTCATTATTCTCATGTATTTTGTTGAATCTAGGTTTCCTGAGCACTGGGGATCAGGCTGCCAAGGGCAACTATGGGCTCCTTGATCAAATCCAGGCCCTTCGCTGGGTGAGTGAGAATATTGCCTTCTTTGGAGGAGATCCCCGTAGGATTACTGTCTTTGGCTCTGGCATCGGTGCATCCTGTGTCAGTCTCCTCACACTGTCTCATCATTCTGAGGGTAAGTAGCTCTTGAGCATCAACATAGAACAGATTTTTCCCTTTCTTTCTTTCTTTCTTTCTTTCCTTCCTTTTCTTTTTTTTCCTTTTCTTTCCTTTCTTTCTTTTGAGATAGGGTTTCTCTGTGTAGCCCTGGCTGTCCTGGAGCTCCCTCTATAGACCAGGTTGGCCTTGAACTCAGAGACCTACCTGCCTCTGCCTCTGTCTCTGTTTCCTCGGTGCTGGGATCAAAGGCATATGCCACCACCACCCTCCAACATAGAACAGCTTAATGCTGGTACACACTGAGCTTCAGGTATCCTAGTCTTCAGAATGCCTGACTCCATATCCCAGTCATGCCTAGGGAAATTAGCCCTCCCATCAGTTCCATGTCCCTTGCAGGGGGGGGAGGTGAAAAGGAAATGTTTCTGCACAGGAAGAAGTGCTTCTCCTCCTGTGAAAGAATCCCCATTCACACCCTGAGAGCAATGTTCCTGATTTCACATGGGAGTCTTATTTGGGAGAGTGGGAATAGAATGCCTCTCTCTGAAGAGACAATAGTTCCTTGTAGGGGACAAAATCTCTCATTATGGGAAGGACATGTTACTTCAGAGTCAAAATCTTAGGTGGAAATTGATTTCTAGGTGTAAGAAACACTCATTGTCCACCTTTCTGGCAGCGGGGAAACATGTCTGTACAAGAGGAGAATTGGTCCAGAGTGAGAAGTGAGTCCAAAGTAAGATGATTGAGAGACAGCCTGCTCTGAGGGAGGCAGACTGCTGTTGGACCACAGATCCCCTCCAGGGATATCCACCTTGCTGAAAGGAAACTCATTTTTACCTTGTTTTTGGTGTGGGTCTCTCTGCTAGTGAGTTTCTGAAGGGCTTGTATAGGCCCTATAGAGAACAATATATCTCTGAGAGGCAAAGCTGAGCTTCTTATGGAGAAAAAAAAAGTCCTTGAAATAAGTGCCCTTCTCTAAAGTGAGGAAGAACGTGAGCAAGGATGCATTTTATCGTTGAGATTGGCCCTGTGAGGGAGTGCTCTCACAAGAAAGCCTTGCTGTCTTTTGAAGAAGGCTTGTACTTGAAAGTGAGGAACCATCTTCACTGTTCCTGAGCCCCTCTAAAAACTACACTGACAGAAGACTAAAGTGTAGCTTGCATCTGTAGAGAGAGGAAATGGGAAGCCGGGCATGGTGGTGCACACCTGCAGTCCCAGTGCTGAGGAGGCTGAAGCAGGACTGCCACAAGTTTGAGGCCAGCCAGGGCCACCAGCAAGACTCTGTCTCAAAAAAAGAAGGCATGCACTCGCACACATGCATGAATTAAGAGAGAGAGAGAGAGAGAGAGAGAGAGAGAGAGAGAGAGAGAATAAGAATGAGTGAGTGAGTGAATGAACGAATGGGTGCATGTATGAATGAAGGGACAGAGGCCTGAGTTTCATTTCTAGCACCACTGGAAAGAATATTTGTTTTTAGGTGACAGTAGAATGAGCAAGAATCCTCTGTTTGTTCTAGAAGAAGGTGAAGTGACTGGCTATAAGGATGCCTGTGTCTGGAAAGAGGCCTAGCACCTCTTCTGACTTTTTACTGACTTCTCCTGACTCTTTACTTCCTCTGACTTCTTCTGACTCTCTACTGGCTTAAAGCCTTCCTGGAATGACACTGTGCTGTGCATCATGGGGGGGGGGGGGGACTATAACTCTGGAGACCTGGCTTCTTAAAAAGATTTGTTCTCTCTGGGTAGAGGTGTGGTTCAGTGACAAAGCACTCACCTACCCTGTGGGAGGCTCTGGGTTCCATCCCCAGCACTAATAAATGTATCCAAATGTATCTCAGAGGATAATCTGGCAATGGCTCTCTCTTAAACAGTAATCCGTACTTCTCTTCCCCCTCTCTGCTCACGCAAAACATCTTCCCATTGGCCCTGTGTACCTGAGAGCCAAATACTCCCTTGGGGCTAGGGAGAGATAATTCTTTCTTTAGAGAGGTAAAAGAATCTTCTTTTGATATTAAGGAATGAGGTCCCTCTAGCTCTGGGAATCTGAATGTGATATGTCCACATCTTTGGCAAAAGGGAATCTGGGCACAGTCCACACTGCCAGGGAACATGCCAGGAGATTTTCAGACCCCAGGGCCTTTGCTCTTGGGATTCGTCCCTAAACTCCCAGAATGTGGGGCTCTCTCCTCCCTGCATTTCTCATCTCTCATGAAAAAGACCCCTTTGTGGTGTAAGCGCCAGCTCCCTGGTGGTACGTTGGCACAGAACTGGGCCCAGCTGGGCAGGAAGCAAGAGGGAGAGACAAGGAGTGATAAAGAGAGGAGGGAACATAAGGAGGCCCATGTCTGGGACCCAAGGGGTTAATTCTCCCTGGCATTTCCCTTAACCCCCAAGTTACCAGCCCCTGTACCAGGAATGGGAAGCAGTGGGGGGGGGGGACTTGACAGGAAAACAATCAAAGAAAGGGCTCATCAACCTCCCTGCCCTCCCAGCATCCTGCTCTGATATCTCCTGATAAAAGACTAGTTCTTCCTTCATAGCCAATGCACAGCACAGGGTAGCCTCAGTGACAAAAGATAAAATGTTTTATGGCCATATATGACATGACAGCCCTGACCCCCTGCCACCTGTATTCTGTAGGGCTTTTCCAGAGGGCCATCATCCAAAGTGGCTCAGCTCTATCTAGCTGGGCTGTGAACTACCAACCAGTGAAGTACACCAGCTTGCTGGCAGACAAAGTGGGCTGTAACGTCCTGGACACTGTGGATATGGTGGATTGTCTTCGACAAAAGAGTGCCAAGGAGCTGGTAGAACAGGACATTCAGCCAGCCCGTTACCATGTGGCTTTTGGCCCTGTGATTGATGGTGATGTCATTCCTGATGACCCTGAGATTCTTATGGAACAGGGAGAGTTCCTCAACTATGATATCATGCTGGGCGTCAACCAGGGTGAGGGTCTCAAGTTTGTGGAAGGGGTGGTGGACCCCGAGGATGGTGTCTCTGGCACTGACTTTGACTACTCTGTCTCCAATTTTGTGGACAATCTATATGGCTATCCTGAGGGTAAGGACACCCTGCGGGAGACTATCAAGTTCATGTATACAGACTGGGCAGACCGAGACAACCCTGAGACCCGCCGTAAAACACTGGTGGCACTCTTCACTGACCATCAGTGGGTGGAGCCTTCAGTGGTGACAGCTGATCTCCATGCTCGCTATGGCTCACCTACCTACTTCTACGCCTTCTACCATCACTGCCAGAGCCTCATGAAGCCTGCATGGTCAGATGCAGCACATGGGGATGAAGTGCCCTATGTTTTTGGTGTCCCTATGGTAGGTCCCACTGACCTTTTCCCCTGCAACTTCTCCAAGAATGATGTTATGCTCAGTGCTGTTGTTATGACCTATTGGACCAACTTTGCCAAGACCGGGTAAGGAGAAAATGGGTGTCTTCTTCTCTGGGACCCCAGCATGCCCTTCCCTTTGCTCTTCTATCTAACCTTTTCCATCAGTCCCCTCTCTCTGCATTTCCCTAAAGCTTGCTTGTTAACCCATTTAAGTCTTCTTCTTGTCATGATTCTGTGCTTTTCCCCCTCCCTTTAAGTTTTTTTTAATTGAAGGAGGTAACAGAGCTCCTGCTTAGCACACCCCAGGCCCTGGTAACCAGAGCCACCAAACTAATTCTGTTCAGAACTCTGTCAGCAGGACTGAGCTGGGAAGTGTTACTGGCAGAACTGTGGGATTTAGGGCTAGTTAGCTGGTCAAAAAGGTAGCATGCAGGGGGAGGAATGTGCATTTGGAAAGTCTTCCAAGGGCTCTTGATAAAACTGGGCAACTTAAAGGACTGGTAGATCCTCACGGCATGTGAGGAGACAGAGCATCTGCGTGCTGGCGGATGAGCTCAGGAAAGAATGAGATGTTTTCATGCTGACTGCCAGGGAACTAGGAGTTCAGCACTGGGGAAGAAAGGGGTGGGGGAGGTGATAGGACCCTGGAAAACATGGAAGTCATGGGAGATTTTAAACTGGTGGAACTGAGAAGGAGGCTGGGCCTTTTCTTTCTCTAGGTAGCATGGTGACCCCAGATTTCAATGTGGTATTTCAGGGATCCCAACAAGCCGGTACCCCAGGATACCAAGTTCATTCACACCAAGGCCAACCGCTTTGAGGAAGTGGCCTGGTCCAAATACAATCCCCGGGACCAGCTCTACCTTCACATCGGGCTGAAACCAAGGGTTCGTGATCATTACCGAGCCACAAAGGTAGCCTTTTGGAAACACCTGGTGCCCCACCTGTACAACCTGCATGACATGTTCCACTATACATCCACGACCACCAAAGTGCCGCCCCCGGACACCACCCACAGCTCCCACATCACCCGTAGGCCCAACGGCAAGACTTGGAGCACCAAGCGGCCAGCTATCTCTCCTGCCTACAGCAATGAGAATGCTCCTGGGTCCTGGAACGGGGACCAGGATGCAGGGCCACTCCTGGTCGAGAACCCTCGAGACTACTCCACTGAATTAAGTGTCACCATCGCTGTGGGGGCCTCCCTCCTTTTTCTCAATGTGTTGGCCTTTGCTGCCCTCTATTACCGTAAGGACAAACGGCGCCAGGAGCCCCTGAGGCAGCCTAGCCCCCAAAGGGGAACTGGTGCCCCTGAATTGGGAACTGCTCCAGAGGAGGAGCTGGCAGCATTACAGTTGGGTCCCACTCACCATGAGTGTGAGGCCGGCCCCCCCCACGATACACTGCGCCTCACAGCATTGCCCGACTATACCCTGACCCTGCGGCGCTCCCCCGACGACATCCCACTCATGACTCCCAACACCATCACTATGATTCCTAATTCCCTGGTTGGGTTGCAGACCTTGCACCCCTACAACACCTTTGCCGCAGGGTTCAACAGTACCGGGCTGCCCCACTCACACTCCACTACCCGTGTATAGCTCTATCCCAGAGCACAACCCAGCTCCCAGCTCCCTCCCTCCCTCCCAGACCCACAAACACACATGCACACACATACACATATATGTACACGCACGCACCCACACCCTACAGCAGACACATCTGCACAAACACAGACAGATGTGGTCATGCACCGCATGTACAAAAACACAAATCCAGATGTGAACCTGAATAGGCCCTTCAAATGGGGACACATATGAGTCCTTGGTACCAAGGGCCCATGGAATAACAGCTGGAGCCAGCTCCTTGAGCCTGACCACAGACACTCCTGGGGCCCTGGAAGCCACAGCCGGACACCCCCTTGGTGCTCGTCTACTCGGAACTGCACCGTCTACCAACTGCAGACTCGGGAGCTTTAAAGAGCAGGATAGCTCTTCCTCCCCCCAGACTTGGTCTTTTCTCTGGGTCTTGTTTTTGTTGATTTTTTTTTAAAAAAATGGAACCAATGCTTTTCCAGCCCATTGAGTGCTAAGCAGCTCTGGAAGGGAGGGCTCCAAGATAAAGACTCTCTGGTTCTGGGACTCCCAATATTCATACAATCAGACCAAGGAGAAGGACCCTCCAAGACAGTAATGGATGGGCACAAGACTATGGGGTGAGAGGAGGAAGAGGCTAGCAATGGATGGGGCTGGAGGGCCATCAAGGACAGAGCACCAACTGGCTCTGGGCCTCCCATAGAGGACTGCAGAGCCTACAGGGTGGCCTGTTTCTGCAAAGGCCAGCAGCATCAGCCTGACTGGAGGAGCCTAGGTTTGGTAAACTAAGTACTGCAGAGGCCCTGACCTTATTGGGCCCCTGGGTATATAATCTGGGTTCTGCCTCTACCCTTGGGGACATGATATCAGAAATTTGCCCCATTTTCTTTACAGTCTCTTTGTGTCTGTCATTTCTCTTTCAAAACAGCAGTGGTTTTTTTGTTTTTGTTTTGGGTTTTTTTTTCTTTTTGTTGTTGTTGTTGGTTTTTTTTTTTTTCCTGGTTGTTG
>JADRCH010007331.1:22496-43129 GCA_019843965.1 Rhynchomys soricoides
TTTTTCCTGGTTGTTGTTGGCGCTTTTTTTTTTTTTTTTTTTTTTTTAAAGAAAAGCTCTTAAAACACTAACGGAAACCCATGGAGTTTGTCCTTTGTAAAAATTTTAAACACAGTGTCTTGATATAAAAATAAAAAATCCAGTTAGCACTCCCAACCTGTCTCCCTTGCACAGGCCTGCCCCAACAGCCCCTGGAGCCAGGGGCCTGCTCAGGCCGGAAGCTCAATGCTCCAGCAGCCTGTGGCCTCCTGCCTTGTAGCACCTACAAGTCTGGGCTCTGCTCTACTTGTCCTGAGCCCCCTGCACAAAGCCTCTCTCATCCTAATCATGTTGCTGTACCATCCTCCTGCCTCCCGACGCTTTGAGTTCCTGCAGCAGAAACCTCTCATCGCCTCGGGCCTCCTAATGAAGCAGCAAAAATAATACTTCCTTTCTTCTGCCACCAAGCCACCACCACTGCTGCCATCACCTCCTCCAATGCCACCACTATCGTGGCCATCACCTTGCCCTCATCTTGGACTGGTGGCTAGGAGGAGGCTTGACCTCTGACCTGCTGAAATGCTTTCTCCTGTGGATATGCAGTACATGTGGCACCGGCTTGTGACCTGCTCTGTCTCCATTGACTTACAGGAGGGCCATTCTTCCCTCAAGGAATGTAGGTTTCTTTTTCTGTGAATTGGAATAGCATAAGTCATTGGAGATCAATTTCTCTGGGGGACTGTCACTAGTGGCTCCCTAACAACTCTGGGGGATAGATTCCAGGTGGGGCCCCAAAGGGTTAGTATTGTGGAGTTTCCTATTGTCCTCCGTGACTTGAAGGGCTGCAGTTGAAATCTGTTCATCAAGTGTGACAGTTGGGCAGGGTTGCTGATACTTGGAAGACAGGAATAGAATTCTTCAGAGTGACCCTGACAGAATGAAAGAGATGAGCCATCACAAGGCATGTGCGAAGGGGACCAGTGCAAGGTACTGTATACAAAGATCAAACCCAGAACTCATACATGAATGTGTTGCCTGAAACCAGAACAGGCAGTGGCTGAACCAACACAGGAACAGTTACCAGAGGGACTGGGAGAGGGAGTGCATGTGGAGTGATTTCATGATTGGAGAATAGCTTTGGGCCCTCTCCCCTCGCTTCTTTTTTTCTTTTATATTTTATGAAACAAAGATACTAGCATATAGTAACAAGCATCAGGGAGGACCTGGGAAGTAATCACAGAGTGACTGCTAAAAGACAAGTCATACCAGGGGCATATAGTCCAACCCACTTACACCTGGATGGATGAACAGGAAAGAGAGGACCAGGAGTTCAAGATTATCCTTGGCTACATAGTAAGCTTGAGGCAAGCCTGGGCTACCTGAGGATCTCTCTCTCTCTCTCTCTCTCTCTCTCTCTCTCTCTCTCTCTCTCTCTCTGTGTGTGTGTGTGTGTGTGTGTGTGTATTGTATGTATCCAGGTGCCCTGGAGTCAAGAAGAGGGTATCCAATGCCCCGGAGCTGGAGTTACAGGTGTTTGCAAGCTGCCAGACATAGGTGCTAGAAACCTAACTCAGGTTCTCTAGAAGAGAAGAAGATGCTAACACCTAAGCCATTGTTCCAGCCTCAAGACCCTATCATAAAATAATAATAATAATAATAATAATGAACAAAAAAGAGACATAGAATTTGAACCAATTGTGTATGATCTTGTCATTACCCTCATGGACTTGCTCTGGTCCTGCACTGGTTAGGCATTCCAAAGCTCCAGCTTCAGTGAACAAGCAGGGAGGGAGGGGCTGGAGAAGGGCAACATCTCTAGGTCAACGGCTCTGCTGTTGGCTTGCATTGTTTGGTTGGTTTGATTTTGATTTGTTGTCTTTTTTTTTCCTTTTTTGAGACATTGTCTTGCTAGGTAGCCCTGGCTGGCCTGAAACTTGCTGTGTAGACCAAGCCAGCCTGGAACTCATAGATATCCACCTGCCTCTGTTTCTGGAGTGCTGGAATGAAAGATGTGCACTGCTATGTCCAGCAACATGTTTTCTTTTTTAAAAAGATTTTGTTTTATTTTTTTAGATTTATTTATTTTATGTGTATGAGTGTTACCTGTAAATATGTATGTGTGCACCATGAGTGTGTCTGATGCCCATGGAGGTCAGAAAAAGGAGCTGGATCCCCTGGAACTGGAGTTATGGACAGTTGTGAGCTATCACGTGGGTGCTGAAAACTGAACCCAGGTCCTCTGCAAGAGTACCAAGTGCTCTTAACTATTAAATCAGCTCTCCAGCCCAGATTTTATTTTTATGTATATGTCTGTGTACATCAGATTCCCTGGAGCAGTAGTTATAGGCAGCTATCAACTATGGGTCATGTGTGCTAGGAACTGAACTCAAGTCTTCTGCAAGAGTAATACATGCTCTTAAGCACTGAGCTATCTCTCCAGCCCCCAGGTTGCTTTTTATGTTTGTTTTGTTTTGCTTTGCTTTGTTTTGTTTTGTTTTGTTTGAGACAGGGTCTTTCTATGTAGTCCTGGCTGTCCTGGAACTTGCTATGTAGACCAAGCTGGTCTTGAACATATAAAGATCTGCCTGAGTGCTGGGATTAAAGGTGTGTACCATCATGCCCGGTCCTAGGTTGCTTTTCTTTTTGAATATAGAAAGAAAGAAGCTGATTAGGAAGGAAATGGTTGCCAAATATCTACTATGTAACAAGTGTGCTATGACCATCTTCAAAATGTGACTCCTGAATAAAGACCAAGCTGTGTTCTTTCATAGCCTGTGTGCTGCAATCCTTCTGAGGATGACAAAGTAGAAACAAGACTAGGAGAAAGCCAAGGAGTGACATAGGTGTGGTCAGGAGGTGCTCTGGCTACCCTGAAAACTCTCATCAGTAGCTGCCAAATGAAATGACTGTGCTGTGTCCTTCACCCTCTGAGGGCCTGGATGACGCCACTGCTTAGGTCTATATTGTCTGTATTTTTGTGTTTAACCTTTAGTTGCAACTTTAAGATATTTCCAGTTGGGCCTCTAATAACAAAGAGACTCTAAATTAGGAGACTGTCTCATGGGGGTAATTTAGACACACTATTTCTTCTCACATACTCAAGATGCCTTAGCAAAACATGGGCCCATCAGTGAGAAGCTTCAGTTGGTCCTCACACCTTTTTAAAGGCCTGGGCAGGCAAGACAGACAGAATTTCAAGATGATTGACAGTCATCCTAGACCCATGTAGTTTCATGGTCTAGGTAGGCCTCACTGCTGAGCAGGGGCCCTGAGCTCACGTCGCACAAAAATCATTTGTGTTTATAGAGTATAGGAATAGGGCGCTAGACACAGCTATCTTAGGATCTGTATTTGTCGTGTGTGTAAAGGGTCAGTTGTTTAAAATTCCCATGTAAGAATGGTAACCATGACTGTAGGGCTGCCCCTGTGCTAGCTTATATAACTATTAGGGGTGAAGACATTCATTCCAGCACATACTATCAGGAACCCATGCTCAAAAAAGGCAAGCAGTCTAGCCTTAAGGAACCTCTGGCTGCTCAGAAGTGCTCTGTGTCATGGTCTGCTCCCGCAGCATATCTGCAGAACACCTGGTGGTGGTTTTTTAAAACCCCACAGAAAATGGAATGGATGTGTTCTTCAGCCTCAGGACTGCCTCTTTGGATGAGAAAAGGCGAATCTCACAGTTACAGATCAATAAATGTGGAACCATTGGTGGGGGGGGGCAAATAAATACAAGGCTACTTAGAGATCACTCATAAAACAAAATAAAGATTTTTCGTCACTGTATAGAGTCAGGAAAAACTGGTCATCCCCGTGTTCACCTCACCCTCTTTGACGGAGAGACTGGGAAAGTCCATGAAGAGAAGGCCATGGCCACAGTTGCCTGGAATTAGACAAAGCATTCTTGGGACAAGACAGAACATTTCAGAATGATTAAAGGTAGATGGAGGGGGCTCAAATGCAAAAAGATTCTGCTTTAGTCACTTGACAGATTTACCAACTAACCCAAAGCTTGTAAAATCCCTTTTCTGGAGTCCAAAATGTAACAGCCAAGTGTAAGGTGTGAGAGGTATTGTTCATAAGAGTATCCCTCAAAATAAAGGAGAGAAACATCCTGAATGTGCTGTCTTGCACTCATTGGACCACACCTGGTATCCTCTGTTCACTTAGAGGCTCTAGACAGCAACAGAGATGACCACAAAGGATGCTCAAAGGAGAGGACTGGAGTGTGCCTGGAGAAATGTGCCCAAATCACTATGGGGGTAAATCACTATGGGATGGCTAAGGAGAAAAACTATAGGTTTTGTGTATTTGTTTTGTTTTAGATGAGATCTTACTATGTAGACCCAGCCAGCCTGGAATTTGCTATGTTGACCAGGCTGGCCTCGAACTCATAGGGATCTACCTGCCTCTGCTTTCTGAGTGCTGGCTTGAAGCTGTTGGTTTGTTATGGATGACTGACTCCAAATGCTTCAAGATCTGATGGGCGGAAGTTGTAGGAAAACAGATTTGGATTCGGCATTAAACTGCTGCTCTTTTTTGCCTTTCTAAAAAACCATTTATTTACTTACTTGTCTACTGTTCTTGTGAGTTGTGTTTTCTTTGCTTTTTTAGACAAGGTCTCATGGAGCCCGGGCTGGCCTCAAATTCACTGTGTAGTAGAATATGACTCCAACTTCTGACCTTCCTGCTTCCATCTCCGGAGTACTGGGACCACAGATGTGCACCCCTATGTCCAGATGCAGAAGTGCTGGGAATGGACCCCAAAGCCTTATGCGTGCTAGGTGAGCTCCATTCCCACCGAGCTCCATCCGCAGCCCTGCTCTTCCCTTTTTCTTTATAAAGAAAAAATTGTAATAAAAGTTTCAGCTTATGATTGCAGCCTCTTAGAGTCTTTTGAAATTTATTACCAATAGTTTCAAAATGGGAGACAAAAACCCCAAATGCCCTAAGATCCCAACATGAGCCCTTTGATGTGTTAGTAGCACCCTGCAATTACAGCAGACTAGCCAAAGGGCAGCAGTTCTCTCTATCAGCAGAGATAGCCAGGCCATGACTGGACAGGCACTTGGGGCTGATGCAAGGGTGGGTGTTGAAATGCCTGATTAAAGGGCTGACCAGATAACCTCTGGGCTCGCTGAGATCTTGTGATGCTTGATCTGGAAAGTCTCATGATAAAGTATTCAAGAAAATATTTCTGGAACAGAGGATCGGGGTAGGCCAGAGACAGGAAGATTGGAGGCAGAGATAACAACTGGCTAACAGGTGCCTTCTCTGAGGGCTACAGCTAGTTTTTAATCTCTGTTTTCTTTATTTGAAATTTGAAATCGTGCTTTGAGAAATATGGCCTCATTAGTCTAGGCAACCTATTGATCTTAGCCCTGCTTAAATACTTCCAGTCTCATTCTCTCAAGGCCATTGCAGACTGGATCTTCTCTATAAACTATTCTGAGGTCCCTCGGTGGAGTCCGAGTCTGTTTCCCATATTGCCCACCTTCTTATTTTAATGACGCCTGCTTCTACAGCAAAACAAGGTGAATCCTTCTACAGACTGACCTCTGAACCAGTACACTGAACGCCTTCATTCTCCTTTTTATACTTTGCTCCAGGTTGCTAAGGCCTTTGTAATATCCAGGTCCAAGCTCAGAACAATCCTCCATGGTGGCCTACAATGCACAACAGAAGGCAGAGCTACCTTCTCACCCTCACCCTTTGTAGAGCTGAACTGATTAGCATTTGGGGAGATAATGCCCAAAACTGATGAGCACACAGTCACCTCCAACACTAGAAAGCATGCATGAAGATGAATGGGAAATCATGCCTCTCCTACCAAGGGTTGACGAATCTGCATTTGATGAACTGATTCTGAAGATTTACATTTCATTTCATGGCAGCCTTTTGGGAGCTTTCTGACAGCATGGCAGTGTGTGTGTTGCTGGGGATTGAACCTCAAATGCTAGGCAAGGACCCTACCTCTGAGGTACATCCCTTATCATTTAAAATTTGAACAGCATATCATCAATACCTCATCCAAGTCATCAATTACATGACTGGGCAGAGGTAGAGAGATGACTCAGAGTGAGTACTGCTCTTACAGAAAACCCAAGTTCAATTTTCAGTATCCACATCAGCTGGCTCGCAACCACATATACAGACTCTCACACATAAATAAAAAATAAGATAAATCTTTAAAAGGGGGTGGGGGCTGGAGAGGTGGCTTAGCAATGAAGAGCACTGAATTCTCCAGAAGACCCAGTACCCAGCACCCACATGACAGTTCACACTCATCTGTAACTCTAGTTCCAGGGGACCTGATGCCATAACAGAAGCACACAGACCTACCTGCAAGCAAGCAGTCATGCACATAATAAATAAATAAATAAATAAATGTTAATTAAAAAAGAAATAAAATTATCAGCAGAACCAGCATGGTGGCTCATACTTCTAAACCTAGTACTTGGGAGGCTGAGGCAGGAAAATCTTGAGTTCAAGGTCAGCATGGGTTACACAGTGAGATAAGATGCTACCTACCCTCCACCCCTCCAAATTAGATAATTTGATGATCCACTGACTACAGTCCAGGCTGACAAAAAAATGTGTTAGTCACCAGTTACAAATGCACATTCTTGCCTGTTTTACCCCATATTCTCCCCTTCATATGCACACCAATTATTTTTAATCAAAATAAGATTTCACTGAAACACTCTTTGCAAATAGGGGCTCCCTGGACGAGCCCTCGTGGTGTCAACTCTAAGAAGGAGTCTCCAGACAAGAATGCAGGCACAGAGAGTTGGAAGAACTAGAAAGAGAATTAGACAACCTGCATTCAGCTCCACCTCTGCCTCCTCCCAGTTGTCTAACCCTGGGCAAGTTGTTTAACCCGTCCGTTTGCTCATCTGTAAACTAGAGAAGATAACACCCACCTCACAGGGCTGTCATGAGACTTAAATGAGAATGTATGTGGATGCGCTTTGTAAAGTGTAAGCACTATGCACATAGAACACATTCTTCTGCTGATTCTGATGCTACCCTGCCCCAACTGTTTTCATTAAAAAAAAAAAGAACCCGGTCCTTCCCCTTTCCTAAGGAACTCATAATTTTGTAGAGCAGATTTGCTAACAAATCATAAGATAAAGTACAAGAACAAGACACATGGCATTCATGTTACAGTCACTAAGAACAGGGAAGGTCCACCTGGGTGTTGTGACACATACCTGTAATCCCAGAGCTCAGGAGGTAAAGACTGGAGAATCCTGAGTTCAAGCCCAGTTTGGGATATATGTCTCAAAAGCAACAAACAAAAATCAAACAAAAAATAAATACTCCCCCCCCCCCAAAAAAAACCCCACATGTAGAGATTCCATTAGACTCAGGGACAGCCAAAAATAATGGTTCCAGGAAGAGGAATGTAGAAGTCAGAGTCTGAAATGTGACCGCAGTGCTGGGAGCAGCCATGTCTGACAGGAAGGGGCAGTGGAGCAGGTCAGTCACACCCCAGTGTTTTTAGACCATGTCACTCAGTATGCCCATGATACAAGCCTTCTGCCTTTCACAAGTTGGGGAAGCAGAATTTGAGCAGAACCACCTAGTTCTCATGTTTGAGTTTCTCCGGCTGACTTCCTTGAAGAAAAAAACCACTCTTCTAGGGGATGAAGGCACCTATAAAACACACTTAGAAGATCACCTTTGTTCTTTTTTTAATACGTTCTTAGTTATTATTTTATCTGCATCTCCATGTGTGTACATCACTTTCCTGTGTGGACGAACTGGAGTTACAGACCATATGGTTGCTGGGAATGGAACCCAGGTCTTCTGGAAGAGCACTCAATGCTCTTAACCGTTGAGCCACAATCTCTCCACACACACCCCCTTTTTTTTTTGCTTAAAAATAAACGTGCTTTAATTTTGAATAAGAAGTAACTTTCTTTTTCAAAATTTATTTATTTATTTATTTATTTATTTATTTATTTTTACAGTCCAGTTGTTACCCCACTCCCGGTCCACCCTCCCACAGTTCCTCATCCCATTCTTCCTCCCCTCTGTCTCCAAGAGGATGCCCCCACCCCTGCCCCTCCAGGCCTTCTCACTCCCTGGGGGCCTCAAGTCTGGAGGGTTAGTCACATCCTCTCTCACTGAGGTCAGACCAGGCAGTTCTCAGCTGTATATGTGTCAGGGGCCTCAGACCAGACCCTGTATGCTGCCTGGTTCTCCAAGCCTTCTTTATCTGCAGCTGGGAAACAGTCTCTGGGGAGAGCAGGGGCTATGACTATATTTCAGGCAGCCTGATCAGCGTTCCAACCGTTGGACACAGAGGTGGCTGAGAGAAAAAGACAGTGCTCGGGATGAAGCAGTCTAAGAAGCTTCAGCTGGAAGTGGCTCCCTGAAGGACGATTATCCATCACACCTGAAAAGGCTTCTTATTCTCCAGTTCCATGTAGGAAGCAAGGAGTAGGAAAATAGTTCAAGGGCTCTCAAGGTCCATTTTCCAAATGGGGTTTTCAGAACTACTGTTGTGATTTACTGCCACCTGGTGGCCAAGATAGGATAAAGCAGGCCCCTTTCCTGCTTTTCCAGTACTCAGACTAGCTTTGTTCCCTAATGGGTCCCTAAGACAGATGCTGTTTGGAGTACGTGGAAAGCAAAAGAAAGAGAGGGCAAGTGCTGCTTTGAGTATTGAGGATGCTCTTTTCTACGTTGTCAGGGTTTCCATTTCTCCAGAGTGCCCCTGGGAATGTATCTTTTTCCGGATTGGGTTTGCCACACCCTCTTTCAAGCTCTCCACTTATGCATTCTCTCATATGATGGCTTGAGTGCCTGTAAATCTCTAAGCCAGATCCGGGAAATTGCCCTTAGCCTTTACAATGAGCAAAAGAGTCTGGTTTTCTGTGAACTCAGGCTTAAGTGATGTTTCCTCTTAAATGGCCTAGAATTATACTTAGGATTCCTATAGCCCCACTTAAAGGTAGAGAGAAAGGCTGAGAAATCCAGCAGAGAGATGGCAGCGCTACTTTCTCTCAAATTTCACTTTGAAATGGACTAACAATGAGTCATGAAACTAAACCTGGAGAAGTTAGGGCCCCACTGCAGTCCCAGATACCCAAGAGGCTGAGGCAGGAAGATCACAAATTCAAGACCACCTTGGATAACAAAGAAAGAGGCTATCTCAAATTTTAAAGAACCCACTAAGACTGTTCTGATGATTCCTCAGAGTATGGTGTGAGCACACAGTAATAGCTTGAACTGCCATGGCAGAGTTGAGCATGACGAGACTAAGTTAGGGAAGATGGTACTCTCTCTGCCCCAGTCTCCAATCCTAGGCACTCTTCAAGCTTGTTTCTGTCATAACCCATCCCGGGCTTAGACTTGCCAGGCTCTTCTGTGTGCTGATAAATTCAGGAACAGTTCTCAGTTTAGACTCTAAACTAAAGAAGGCAATTCTCACCCTTCCTAAAGCTGCAACTCTTTAATGCACTTCCTCATGTTGTGGTGACCCCCAACCATAAACTTATTTTCGTTGCTACTTCATAACTGTCATTTTGCTACTGTTATGAATTGTAATGTAAAGATCTGTGTTTTCTGATGGTCTTGGGCAACCTCTATGAAACAGCCGTTTGATCCCACAAAGAGATCAAGACCCACAGGTTAAGGACTGCTGATATTGATGAGACTATCCATGGAGCAGATATATAATTGCAGAGAGAAATGAAAATAGCAGAAAGAAAAAGAGCCATTTTAAGAGTGTTTTGATTCCTAGAAGACTGCCTTTTAATTGTTTTTTTAATTTGTATAGGCTCCAACTTTCTCCTGGTCCCCACAAAACAGGGGTCCATTAGTAAAGGCTTCTTTTTTAAGATTTATTTTATTTATTTTATGTATGTGAGTTCACTGTCGCTGTCTTCAGACATACCAGAAGAGGGCATCGGATCCCATTACAGATGGTTGTGAGCCACCATGTGGTTGCTGGGAATTGAACTCAGGACCTCTGGAAGAGCAGTCGGTGCTCTTAACCACTCTCCAGCCTCCAAATAAAATAAAATAAAATAAAATAAGGGCCTCTTAACAATACTAGCCAAGATGTGGACAAATCCATTTTTAGTTAGGATACTTTTCAAGCCTGGTGTGGTGGTACATACCTTAAATCCCATCACTCAAGAGGCTGAGATAACCTGGTCTCTGTGAGAGGCCAGCCTGGTTTACAAAGTGAGTTCCAGGACAGTGAAAGCTGTGCAATAGAGAGACCATGTCTCAAAAAATGTTTCCTTTGTTTTTTTCAAGATAGACTTTCTCTGTGTAGCCCTAGCTGTATTAGAACCCTCTGTAAACAATGCTGGCTTGGGACTCAGAGATTCACCTGCTTCTGCCCCCATCCTCCAGTACTGGGATTAAAGGCATACTCATCCCCAGCTCAAAAAGACCTCCCCTTTTTTCCCTTTTGAGATAGGGTCTCTTCATATTGCCCAGGGTCTTCTGGAACTATGCAGGCCAAGCTGGCCTCAAACTCACAAAGATTCTCCTGCATCAGGTTCCTGAGTGCTGGGATTAAAGGTATGGGCTACCATGCTTGGCAAAAGAAAGAGAAAATTTTCAAAGTAACGTTTGTGAGCAATTTCATAAACAACAACAAATTTTATACAGATTGACATATTTTATCTTGTAAGTGGTAAAGTTTTAAGATTTCTGATCTTGAATTTAACTACATTGAACCCATTCAAGGAACTTATCCTAATTCAAGGAAATGGTTGCCAAATCAAAGCAACTTTTCCAAACTGGAGAGGGCTCAGACGTTAGACCTCACAACCTGGAACTAAGCCTGACAGGGACCTTTTAGAGATTAAGAGTACTGGGCAGAATCAGCTTTCCTTCCTGTTCTCCCAAACCTGTCAAGACCCGGGTAGGTGCCTTCGATCTGCCAAGTGCTGCTCTCCTGCAGTTTCTACAACCACTCTATCCCTGGCTTCGTCCCACCCCCTTTCAGGCTTGCAGAAAGGGAAAAAAAGCCCAGAGAAAACACCGCCCTTTCACATAGCAGTATGACGTGTTTAGAATATGGCTGATAACTAAGACAAATGTGCTTGCGAACTGGGGGAAAAAAACCAACAACTTGGAATCCTGACATCTTTCTGAAAATCTGGCCCCATGATGGCCGTCCCTACTCTTCTCCGCTAGTCTTTCGTTTTAGTGCCCTAAAGTGGCCATGTGACCTTGACGGCAATCGCCATCTTCCTGCCAGCGGGCGTGCGCGCGTCTGCAGCCTTGGCCGCCGCCAGCGCCCAAGTTTTTCAGATTTCAGCGGCTTTAGACCGCCTTCCAAGATCCCTTTTCCGGTCTGCGAGGGCTGAGAGACTCCCAGATTATTGGTGGAGAAAGTGTGATTGACAGTATCTGTGTCTAATGACTGACCAGCTCTTTCCCAGCTCTGATGACTAGTTCCGCTTCCTTTCCCAGAGTCTTTTTGATGACTCATCCCTCTGTCTTCGCAAGGTGGCCGTTCCCGGCCCCTCCCCTGCTGCTCTCCATCCTCCACCCCCGCCAAAGAGAAGGAGCTTCGGGAATTTTATCTGAAGGCGCGCGCGCGCCCGTGTGCCCCCCTTCTCCGATCCACCGCCACTGAGTGTGTGTGTGTGTGTGTGTGTGTGTGTGTGTGTGCGCGCGCGCGCGCGCGTGCGCTTGTCGCGCGCTGGAAGGAGGCTCTTTTCCATATAAGGAGCTTAACCCCTCATTGTCCTTTGAGGTTTCTTTTACTTGTTGGAGGCTGGAGAAGGAAAAAGATTGTGTGTGTGTGTGTGGGGGGGGGGTTGCCTCAGCTTCCAGTTCAGCCCCAGATCGCAGGGGTCGTCTTTCTGCTCCAGCTGCCAGCCACTCTGAGGGAGGAGCCTGGGAAGGTGGAATTAGGTGGAGGCTTACTGATCATTCTGTAGGTCTCTGGAGACATACATGTCAGTCACATAGGACAACCTTAACAGAGATTGTAATCCTAAAGAGGAATCCAGCCTTCGGTAGATAATGGAGAAAATAAGAGAACCCAGGCGGAGCTAAGAAACTGCCAGACTCAGATGAAAGAATGGATGTTCACCTGAGCCAGGGGCCCTAGCCTTAATGCCATCCATGTTCCTGTGTGCCCTCACAGCATGTTTTCCTGGACTGGGTTAAATGAAGCCAGATGATCTGTTAAAAGTAGCTAGCTACATTTATCTCCTTTAGGCTGCTTCCTGTAGTCTCCTTTGATTTTTAATGCTCAGTCATCACTTCTCTACCAAGTTTCTTATTTCACAGGTAAAGCTGCCTGAAAGTAGCAGTGTAACCTAGGTTTTAAGAGGCTCTGTGTGCAATAATATGCAATAAACACCCATGAGCCTGAGTACTGTATCAAAGGATGGAGATTTCCGAACCGCAGTGCTCTGAACTTGAGCATACATTGAGGTGCGGTGAGTGGGGGCTGAGTTTGAATCTTTCATGGTGGAGAATATTTGCAGATTGAGGGCACAAGGAAAGTGGCAAGAGATACTAGCACCTTCCTTTCTAGCATCTCCAGCTCTCCCTGTAGAGGCCCCTTGGCTGAATCCCATCCACAGTTCATTTCCATTGTCCAGGCTTGCCACTCTAACCTCTGCATGGAATGGAGCCAAGGAACAGGAAAGAGGCAACATGTGTTTTGCCCCTGCTGGGGTAAAGAGTAAATGGAGACACAACTCCTACCCCTCCTTGGCTTTTGTTTCTGATTTCTACCATTTCAGAAATCAGCGCGCGAATGGTAGAAATTTTAGACTTTTCCCATTGCACTGATGGGCCACATGATCCTCTGCCAGGATGCTGGGCTGTGGTGTAGTCCCCCTGGCAACTGGAGTATTCTACTGAGAGACTTGTACCCCTGTCCTATGCTATCAGACTATTTAAGTGCTTCCGGTTTCTCTTTATTATAAAGCATTTCTCCACCACTGCCTTGCCGTTTGTTCGTTTACCCGCGGTACTTGCTCTGATAGTCAAAGACAACAAGGGCTGAGTGACACTGAAAATGTAGATGGCTAACATGATGGATGAGAGACTGGGGAGCAGGCAAGTGTGAAAAACTTGCAATCACAATGTTTTATATTATCCACATATCTAGGAGTAGTGCTAGTAGGGGCAGGTAATCACAGTAAGTACAATGTGGCAGTTATCAGTCTTAGATGTTTGTTAGTCTTAGGCAGATTGGGAACTGCAGAGCCATTGGCTTTCAACTGCTGGAGAATTCCTAGAGGAAGTTGCATTCATTTTACATGTTTACTAATGCGTGCGCGTGTGCATGTGTGCCATTGCACAGGTGTGGAGGTAAGAGGATAACTTTAGGGAGTTCCTTTTAGGGAGAGCCTTTTTGATGAGGCTCTGGGGAAAGGCCTCAGGTTGTCGGGCTTGGTGGAAGGTGCTTTTAGAGAGTGAGCCTACTTGTTTTCCAAGATGTGATATGGAAGAAATGGCCCAACAGAAGCTGGAAGGTGGCTTGTCGATTAAAAGCACAATCTTTCACAGGACCAGGGTACAATTCCTAGTACCCACATACAGCTCACAGCCACCTATAACTCCAGTTACAAGGACTCTGATCCCCTCTTCTGGCCTCTTCAGGTACTGTATGCACACAGTACACAGGCATACATGCAAGCAAAACACTAATTCACACAAAAACTTTTAAAGGGGATGGTGGTGAAAAGATCATTAATTAAGAACATTTGTTTTTGCCGAGGACCTGGACTCAGTTTCCAGCACCCACATGGTACTCACAGATGTCCGTATCTCCAGTTCCAGGGTCTCTGACACCTTCCAAATTAGGAGGGCAGGGTGTGCTCATGCTGCTCAGATGTACATGTGAAAAAACACTCATATATATGAATAAATCAAATTTTTAAAATTTTAATTAACTTATTTTATGTATGAGTGCTCTATCTGCATGTATGCCTGCATGCCAGACCCCATTACAGATGGTTATGAGCCACTATGTGAGTACTAGGAATTGAACTCAGGACCTCTGGAAGAGCAGACAGGGCTCTTAACCACTGAGCCATCTCTCTAGCCCGTAAAATTTTTTTAAAGACCAAATTTTTATTTTAAAGAGAAAATTTCTTTTAAAGAGAAAAGAAAAAGTAGGCCAACAAGATGACCTTAAGGGTTTGCAGCCTGGCCGGGCAGTGGTGGCGCATGCCTTTAATCCCAGCACTCGGGAGGCAGAGGCAGGCGGATTTCTGAGTTCGAGGCCAGCCTGGTCTACAGAGTGAGTTCCAGGACAGCCAGGGCTACACAGAGAAACCCTGTCACGAAAAACCAAAATAAAATAAAATAAAATAAAAAGGGTTTGCAGCCTGAGGTGGAAGTGGGATTAGCAGGGATTGTTATTTCTTCTTTTCCACCTTTCTAACATACATTGGATGAGTGGTAACCCTGTCCTTAATACTGGAAATGTATAAACAGTAGTGTTAGCAAGCAGTTACAGATACATTTTATGTGCCAGGTACTGTGTTATGTGCCTTAAGGACAAAGCCTAGGCCGACGATGACTCAATTTACATTTTTGGGCAATCCAATGGGAAGAAATCAATACATAAATGGTAGAAAATGTGACTTTTCCTAGTCTACTGATGGGCTATGGGATCCTGTCAGGATGCTGGGCTGGTGTGTAATCACCCTGGCAGCTGGAATATTCTACTAGGAGACTTATGCCCTGTCTTCTGCTACCAGACTAAACAATGGACAGCAAAGAATCAAAATTTCCCAGTAATTTTTCCTATGCTGGGAGAAGGGAAACCATGAAGTCCTGATGGCAGCTGAAGAAGGGACTTGTTCACCAGGAAAATATTCCATATAGTCCTGGTAATTTATCAGACCATCTTGTTGGATAGACTGAGCCAAACCACAGCTTCAAAGGGCTACTTAGGTATACATACATGCCTCTTGCCCTTCATCAGAATTTGAATTTCATGACAGCACCCCAGAAAATTGGACCCTTTATTTGTTTCACTTCTCAAAGTTACCACATTGAATAAATCTCCTTTCTCAGCTTTCTCTAACACTTGTCTCTAGTTGTTGTATTGGAGACAAGCAGCTAAGTCAAACTTGTTGAGATTGCAGCCACTTTCCCCTAAGAACTCCTGTTAACAGTGGAAGTGTGCCCAGCTCCAAATCAGCTGAAGGATCATGATCATCAGGGAGAACACTAGGATTCCACAGCATATTGAACTATGATGCTTGATAGGTTCAGTATAATAAAGACATTTTCAACCTAGGATATTTCTGACTTATGAAGTTGGATTGGAACTCCTGACCCTTCTGCTTCTGCTTTGAGTGTTGAGTTTACAGGAGTGTGACACCATGCTTAGCTATGTGTCACTCAGTTCCATGGTGGAGCTAGGGATGTAGTTCAGTAGATAGCAGTTGTCTAGCACATGTGAGGCCCTGGGTTCAATCCTCAGCACCACAAATAAATCACAGTGATCTTCTGATGGTATTATTGTTATTGTTGTTGTTGTTTGTTTTTTCAAGACAGGGATTCTCTGTGTAACTGAGCCCTGGATGTCCTGGAATTTAGTGAGTACTTTGTAGACCAGGCTGTAGGCTGGCCTCAAACTCACAGAGATCCACCTGCCTCTGATGGTATGGGTATTATTATGCTGCCTTTTTGACACAGGGTTTCTCTGTATAGCCCTGGCTGTCCTGGAATTTGCTCTGTAGACCAGGCTTGCCTTGAACTCACAAATTCATCTGCCTCTGCCTCCCAAGTGCTGGGATTAAAGGTGTGCGCCACCACAGCCATCTTACCCCTCTTATATAGCTATTTATATGTGTCTGTCTGTCTCTGTGTGTGTGCTGCCTATGCATGTATTCCTTGCAAAAGCCAGAAGAGAACATTAGATCCCCTAGAGCTAGAGTGGCTGTGAGCCCCCTGAAGTGGGTGCTGAGCCATCTCTCCAGCCCTTTCCTGTCCATTTTCCAGATAATAAAGCAGTAATTCAAAGAGATGATGTGACCTGATCCAAGATATCTAGAGTGGTTGTAAGCAAGAGTTGGCATTCGAACACTGTCTGTCACAATGTTGAGCCTATGAATGTAATTAGAATGCTCTTCTCAGTCTTCTAGTTGGAAGTTATAGAAATAGGACTCATGGGCTGGAGAGATGGCTCAGCAGTTAAGAGCACTGATTGTTCTTCCAGAGGTCCTGAGTTCAATTCCCAGCAGCCACTTGGTGGCTCACAACCATCTGTAATGTGATCAGATGCCCTCTTCTGGTGTGTCTGAAGACAGCTACAGTGTACTCATATGTGTGTATGTATAGATATAGATATAGATATAGATATAGATATAGATATAGATATCTGTTTTTAAAAGTCCTATTTAAAAAAATAGGACTCATTCTGTAACAAGAGAAAGCAGAGCAGGGAGAGTTAGAAATTTAAGAGCACATAGATGGGCTGGGCCAGGGTAAAGCAGAAGATCCCAGAAGTGGCAGCAGAGTCCCTAGTTGTCTGGTTTGGCAGTTAGGTAGAGCAAACACGTGGGTGTGCAGATTGCCCAGAGGGAGCCCAGACAGGCAGGTGGGATGTTTAGCAGTCACAGTATCTGGCAGCCAGTGACAGAGGCCCTGCCATAGGGTCTGGGCTTCTAGAACAGGATGTCAAAAGGTCTAGCAAGTACTAGACAAAACATTATTCCTATAAAGACAGAGGTGCTTCACAGGACACCAAAGTAGGACTCGAGTTGGGAACAGCAGACTAGGTGCTTAAGGTAGGGGTTTTTATCCAATAGACAAGAAATAGCCCATTTATTAGCGCTAAGGACCAGCTCCACTGATTAACCTTTCCAACTATTGATTTTTTTCAACACATTTTTGGCACTTATGTTCCAATGCTATGCCAGGAACTGGGCCAAGGCACACTCCAATAAAGAAGTAAAACCTGTAAAGCAGGCATGTACAACGCTGTGTGATAAGTTCTGACTTACAGGTACAGACTGAGGGGGTGGGGTAGGGAGGTTCATTTAGTGAGTTTAAAAAGACTATATTGATCACAAATTGGAGGTCGGCCTGGGATACATGGTGAGAGCCTGTCTCAGAAAACATATGACAGGTGGTGAGATGGCTTGGAAGTACTTGCACCAACTCACAGGACTTGAGTTCTATCCCCAGGACCCACATGATAGAAGGAAAAAACCGACTCTACAAGTTGTGCTCCAATGTCTACTCATTCATATTCTCTCTCTCTCTCTCTCTCTCTCTCTCTCTCTCTCTCTCTCTCACACACACACACACACACACACACACACACACACACACACACACACAAACTAAATGTAAAAATGGGCTGGGTAGATGAGTTGCTTAAGAGCTGCTCTTTCAAAGGATTCAAGTTTGTTTCCCATCACTCATGTTGGTCAGTTCACGCTCTTCTGTAATTCCAGATTCAGGGGATCTGACACCCTCTTCTGGCTTCTTTGGGAACAGCATACCCAGATGCATACACGGCAATAAAATAAACTGAAAAAACATACAACAACCTGTGTACGTGTGTGTGTTTGTGTTCTGTTCTGTTCTGTTCTAGGATTTTAAATAAGAAACAGTTTTCTACATCTAAAGTGTGCAAAAACAATGGCCAAAGCATAAAAACTTGAAAGAGTAGTATTCGTTCCACATTTGGTGATGAGTGAACAGTTCATCCTGGGAAATTGATATTTGAGAGAGAGCAGTGGGGCACTTGAGTCTGAAGCAGCCCAGAGGTCCAGATATGAAAGGCTTTTGTGGGTGCTGCTGAAGATCTTGGGTTTTTCCCCAAATTAAAGCCAGGTATAGTCTCTATATTAGTGAGTGACTGGGTTGCATTTTGGTATTTCAGGAAGATCACATTGGAAACATTATCCAGAATCATTCGAAACAAGTCACTCAGGATATTACTACAATTGTGTGAGTAAGGGGTGAGGTGGGGTGGGGGGTGGGGTAGAAAGGGAGGCTGGCTCAGTGGTTAAGAGCACTGGCTGCTCTTCCTGAGGACCCTGGTTCAATTCCAAGCACCCACATGGTGGCTCACAACTGTCTGTAACTCCAGTTTCAGAATCTGCTTCCCTTCTCTGACATTCATAGGCATTGAATGCACAAGGCACACAGACAGATTTGCACAGGGACTATGACATGCACATGCATACACAACCTAAATACATAAATAAAACATTTAAAGGGAGCTTGAACTAAGATTCTGACAAGTGAAGATTTATTTGGGAAAACGTTTCTGAGTGAGAATGGGTATAAACTTGATCATTTTTCTTGATCAATGATCAAGAAAAGGGTTATTAAAAATTTTGAAGATTTTTTTCTTTGAGAAACTACTAATATAGTGACATCTTTCTCAAAGATATTAAGGACTCTAGAATGTGGAGCAGGTTTCCTACTGGGAGGTAAGGAGGCAATCTGTGCTGTGTGGAAATGCCCAGAGCGTACTACTATCCTTAAGTGCTGAGGGGAACCTTCACTTAGCAATTTCCATGGTTTGAAGACTCACACTATGACCATTTTTATACCACCAATATGTTATTAATCCATGCACAGAGTTTTTGAAATCTTAACAATTAATCTCAGAAACATGTAGAAAGAACAGTACTGGGTACTTTGTAATACAAACTTTTAATGACGTTGCTTAAATAACTTTGGAGCCACACTACTGGACTCCAGAGGAGAAGCTGATGGGTTTCTGAAATTACTAAGGCAAGATTAAGCAGGAGAAATTACATGTAGCTTGGTGGCAGAGGGCTTGTCTAGCACACAGCACCATAGGACCAAAAAATTATCTGGGCTTCAATGAACAGTGAAGGCTTATTAGGATTTTGTTTGGATGACAGCTGCTGAATCTAAGGAACTCCTGTCATTCCTCAGTTACTCATATGTCCCCATAGCTAGTGCATTACATTTTGATGAACACAAATGGAACATTTTCTCTTTGCTTGAACCCTCCACAATTTAGAAACTCTTATCAAGTATTATTTCCATGATAATAAAATGAACTGAGTAAGTTCAATAAAGATCCACCCACCCCATAATAATGTAGTGGTGGTGTGTACCTTTGATCCTAGCATTCTGGAGGCAGAGGCTGGCTTGGCAGATCTCTGGAATGGACGTGCTGTGATTGTACAATTAGGAGTGGTTTTTATCAGTTATCTTTACTTGCCCAAATGCGTTGTAAAGAGGAAAGTCAAGGCCGGGCAGTGGTGGCACACGCCTTTAATCCCAGCACTCAGGAGGCAGAGGCAGGTGGATTTCTGAGTTCGAGGCCAGCCTGGTCTACAGAGTGAGTTCCAGGACAGCCAGGGCTACACAGAGATAACCCTGTCTCAAAAAACCAAAAAGAAAAAAAAAAAAAAAGAGGAAACTCAAAGTCTTTTTTCCCCAAAATGTATTGTGTTTTTACACGTTCAAACTGCATGTAGTAATCTCTACAATGGATGTGGCATCTGGGAGCTTGACCAGCCTGGTCTACAGAGCAGGTTCCAGGACAGCTGAGGCTATACAGAGAAACCTTGTCTGGGGAGAAAAAAGATCTGTTCTTCCAGTAACAAAGTGTAATTGGAAGCATTGGTTCATTTTCTACAGCTGGGTCTCCTACATAGCCCGGGCTGTCTTGGAACTCATTTTGCACACCAAGCTGCCATGGAACTTGTAGAAATCCTAGAGTTACACCTGCCTCTACTTCCTAAATGCTGGAATTAAAGAAGCTAAAGGTATGTGTCACCATGCCTGTTTTTTTATTATTATTTATTTTAGGTCAGATATGGTTTCTACTCCTTTAATCCCAGCACTCAGAAGCAGGTGGATCTTTATGCGTTCAAGAGCAGCCTGGTCTACACAGTGAGTTCCAGGGCAGCCAGGGCTACATAGAAAGATCTTGTCTCAAAACCAGGGGGAAGTATTTATTTTATTTTTAATTATGTGAATGTGAATGGGCATGCGGGTGCCCAAGGAGTCCAGAAGAGGGAGTCATCAGATCTCCTGGAGCTGGAGTTCCAGGTGGTCATGAGCGGCACAAGTGGATCGCAGGCAGCTGAACTCATATTCTCTGGGAGAACAGCAAGTACTCTTAACCAGTGAGCCCAGTACTAACAGATACATCTACAAGACAACTCCCACATCTAAGGCTCGGGGATCATTGCAGAAGAGGGGGTGGAAAGATTGTGAGAACTAGACGAGCAGAGAATTTGCTGTGAGGTTGTCTTAGTAATGTCAGAAGCTACATCCATAAAGTCTCACCAACATGACTGCCCAACTGTGGCTGCACAAGGATGACAACAGACATACTAATGTGGACAGGAGAAAGCCCATGAGGCCCCAACCCTACACAAAGAACTACAGGCAACTAACGAATGCTGAGGGGGGGGGAAATAGTTTTCCCCAGGGAAGAGCACACCAATTGGCTATCCAATACTAAGTGGTCAGTCCCTTAAACACACAGCAAAGTAACATTATACAGAGTGAGAAGGTTGCACTTATTTATTTAGGACTATATATGTATATACATATATCGACATCATGTAACAACAATGAATGAAAAGGAGGCCATGAATTTAAAAGAAAGGAGGGGTATATAGGGAGGAGGGGTATATGGGGAGGAGGGGTATATGGGGAGGAGGGGTATATGGGGAGGAGGGGTATATGGG
>JADRCH010007331.1:43139-99215 GCA_019843965.1 Rhynchomys soricoides
AGGGGTATATGGGGAGGAGGGGTATATGGGGAGGAGGGGTATATGGGAGGAAGGAAAGGGAAGGGGTAAATAATGTATTATATCAAAATAATAAAAGAAAAACGCCACTAGAGGTGAGAGAGGTGGCACACACCTCTCTCACATCTTGCATTCAGGAGGCAGAGGCAGATAAATCTCTGAGTTCCAGGACAGCCAGGGCTATAGAGAACATGGTCATGTTTCTAGCAAAACAAAACAATGAACAGTAACAATCAAAAACTACTGAGCCACCTTCCTGGTCTACTGATGTTTTTGAAATAAGATCTTGAGATGTATGTAGCTAATGCTGGCTCTAAACTTTAAGATCTTCTTGGTTTAGCTTCCTAAATTCTGGGATTATAAGTATGAGCCACCAAGCCTGGCTCTGTAGAGAGAAATTGTGTTTCACTCAGAAAATATAGCACACTCTTGTGGGTTTGGGATTCTAGTCTAGTCTTTGAGTGATTTCTCACCTCTTGACAAACTGCATAATTTCAATGTTGCCATCCTGTGTTAGACCAGGGCCTGCCATCTTGCGTGTTTTGTCAGTCTTCACCCAATTTATAATTTTCTAGCTTCCTTCAGTATCTACCTACAACCCTTCAAATTGATGTTTCCAGTTTCACTCCCACCTTCCTGATGTGGTACCACTAAGAGCTAAAACCTAGATGCCCAGACCCTGGCTGAGTTGCTGGGTTGTCTTGAAGATGGGTTTTCTTCAGGATCTAGAGAAGGTCCTGTACACAGAAACAGGATGGCTTGCTCTAAACTTCAAAGGGCTAACTTCTTTTGTTGGAGAAAAAACACCATGACCAAAAAAAAAAAAAAACCAAGTTGGGAAGGAAAAGGTTTATTCAGACTACACTTCACATTACTGTTCACCACCAAAGAAAGTGAGGATAGGAACTCAAGCAGGCCTGGTACCTGGAGGCAGGCACTGGTGCAGAGGCCATGGAGGGGTGCTGCTTACTGGCTTGCTCCTCATTGCTTAGTCTGCCTGCTTTTTTTTTTTTTTTTTTTTTTTTTTATAAAATCCAGACCTACCAGCCCAGGGATGGCCCCACCCACAATGGGCTGGGCCCGCCCCCTTGATCACTAATTGAGAAAATGCCCTACAGCTGGATCTCATGGAGGCATTTCCTCAACGGAGGCTCCTTCCTCTCTGATGACTCTAGCTCGTGTCAAGTTGACTCACAGAACCAGCCCATACAAACCCCTTGTCAACGTGACACACAATCACATCACTATCAGGCCAAACCCCTTCCTTTCATATCCATCCCCAAGATCTTACATTAAAAACATAAATAACTTTAAAAGTTCCACAGTCTTTACAAATTAAAACACACGAAAATTTCAGTCTCTTTAAAATACCTAATGTCTCCTCTAAAAATCCAAAATCTCTTTTAAAAGTCCAAGGTCTTTCAGCTATGGACTTCTGTAAAAAAAAACAAAACAAAACAAAAACAAAAGCAACCCCCCCCAAACAAATTTAAATACCTTCAAGAGGGAAGAACCAGGGCACGGTCACAATCTGAACCAAGCAAAACTAAACTCCACCAGTGTAGATAACTCAATGTCCAATGTCTGGGATCTATATATGATCTTTTGGGCTCCTCCAAAGCGCAGACCCTGTGTAGCACACACAGCTTGTCTTCTAGGCTCTGGATGGCTCCACTCCACTGCTGCTGCTGCTCTTGGTGGTCATCCTATGGTACTTGCATCTCTAAAATGCTGGGTTCTCTGCTACAACTGGGCTGCGCTTTCACCAATAGCCTCTCCTAGGTTCTCTTCATAGAGCCAAGCCTCAACTTCCTTTTTCCTCCATTAGCATATTTATTGATTCATTCAATCACTTTACATACTGGTTGCTGCCCCCTCATTCCCCCTCATACAGTCTCTCCTCCATCTGCTCCCCTTCTCCTCTGAGAGGGTGGTGGCCCACCCTGGCACATCAAACCTCTGCAAGGCTAGGCACATCCTCTCCCAGTGAGGCCAGACAAAAGCCTCAACTCCTTTGCATGACCCCTTCAGTCCTGGGTCATCGATTGCAACTGAGGCTGCACCTTCACCAATGGCCTTACTCGGTCTCTCACAGTGCCCAGGCCTCAGCTGCTCTTCATGACTCCTTCATGCCTTCAAAACCAGCACCACCTCGGTGACTCTTACACATTACCAAGTCCAGCTGCCAGCATGAGGTACAACCTTGGCTATCTCTGGAACACAGCTTCTTTGTGCTCACAGAAACCACTTCCCAGATGTCACCTCAGCAATGCTGGTCTCTTCTTAATCACTGCTAATGTCTTAGCTCCAGCTAACCAGCATCAATTGTCTCAGTCACGAAAATGTGTTGCTTTAATGAGTCTGGTATCTTGTTAATCACAGCTGACTCTTCAGCCCCAGCTAACTAGAACCACTGAATCTTAAATCAAAACAACAAATGACCCTGCTTAGAATCTTAAATCTTCCTTCTGAAATGTCACAAGCCAGGTTTCCATCCTCTGCACTGTTCTCAACATTATCTTCCAGGCTCCCATCCACAGAGCTCTTAACACCTAATGGCTCTTCTACCTCAAAGTTCCAAAGTCCTTCCACAGTTCTCCCCAATACATGGTCAGAGCTACCACATCAATACCCCACTACACTGGTACCAATCTGTCTTAGTCAGGACTTCTATTACTTTGATGAAACACCATGACCAAAAATCAAGTTGAGGAGGAATGGGTTTATTCAGCTTATACTTCCAGACATAATCCATCACTGGAGGAAGTCAAGACAGGAACTCAAATGGAAGAAACCTGGAGGCAGGAGCCAATGTAGAGACAATAGAGGGGTGCTGCTTACCGCATTGCAAGTCCCCTGACTTGCTCAGCTTGCTTTCTTATAGAACCTAGGACTACCAGCCCAGGGATGGCACCTCCCACAATGGGCTGGGCCCTTCCCCACTGAGAAATACAGCTGGATCTCAGAGGCTCCTTCCTCTACAATGACCCTATCTTATATCAAGTTGACACAAACCAGGCAGTAAAGCTAGTTATCACAGCATATCAAGCAAGTATGGGCAACTCTTGTGCCTACTTCCATACAAACAACAGAGGAAGCCTCAGCCACAGACCATTACCAGGGCATCCAGATCTCCCAAGTTGTGCTATGGGAATCAGTCATGCAAACTGCAAATTAGAAGGCAGTTGGAATTGTCCCACCTGTCCTTATGCCCCCATCAACAGATGCTTCAAGCAGCTGGGGAGATAGCTCAGGTGATAATGTGCTCGCTTTGTGAGCACGAGGACCTAAGTGTGATACCCAGCGGGCACGGAAATAGCCAGGTGTATTGAAGCAAGCTTGCAATGCCAGCAGTGGAGAGATGAAGACATGAGGATCCCTGGAATGTATAGGCTACTAGGCAGGCCTAACCTAATTGGTGAGCCTCAGGTCCTTGTGAGAAACCTTGTCTCATAAAACCAAATGAGAGTAAGTGAAATGGTTCAGCAGGTAAAGGTGCCTGCCACCAATCCTAATGACCTGAGTTTAATCTGTAGTAAAAGGAAAGAACCAACCCCAGCAAGCTGTCCCCTGACCTCCATATTTGCACTATGGTATGTGCCCCCCCCCCCAGTGAAATAACTTAAAATATAATATAGAAAAAATAAGGTGACTAGCTCCTGAGGAACAATGTTTGAAGTTAGCCTCTGGTCTCTACACATACCACACACACACAAGATGCTTCAAGACCAATATATAGAAATCTCAGGCTACAGTTGTAGCTCAGTGGTAAACACTTGCCTGTTGGGGGTGGGCTTTGCTGGAATCAAATTGGGTTTTAATCTGTCTGCACCAATCTTTTTTGTTGTTTTTGCTTTTGGTTTTTGTTATTTCTCTGTGTAGCTCTGGTTGTCCTGAAAATAGTTCTGTAGACCAGGCCTGCCTCTGCCTCCCTAATGTTAGGAATAAAGTCATGCACGCCTGGCTTCCAACCATTTTAAAAACAGTATCAGGATATGAATGCAGGGCCTCTCTCATGTTGGGCAAATTCTCTATCACTACAGAAAGTTGCGACGACTGACCTTGAGCTCCATAGTCCACTGTGACTTTACACTTTCCATCTTTTTGCTTTAGTCTCCTCAGCAACTAGAATTAAATGTCTGTGCCACTAGGCTCACCTTGGCCCAACCATTAATCTTGGTGGTTGTTTTGTTTTTGACCATACTGGTCTTGAACTCAGAGATCTATCTGCCTCTGCCTCCTGAGCACTGGGATCAAAGGTGTGCGCCACCACCACTGCCGCAGCCACCACAGCTGCCGCAGCCACCACTTCTGCCGCCGCCACCACCATCCAGCTAGTCTTGTTTTTCTTTTATGTCCATAGAAATCTCACTTTTAAAGCCAGGTGTAGCGGTGCATTGTCTTTAATCCCAGAACTCAGGAAGCAGAGATAGGAGAATCTCTGTGAGTTCAAGATCAGCCTGACCTACATAGAAAGTTCAAGGAAAGCCAGGGCTACACAGTAAGACCCTGGTGGTAGTGGCAACAGCAGCAACAGCAGAGGAGGAGGAGGAGGAGGAGGAGGAGGAGGAGGAGGAGGAGGAGGAGGAGGAGGAGGAGGTGGTGCTGGAGGAGAAAAGTTCCAGGGAACCCAATGCCCTCTTTTGTCCTCCTTGGGCACCAGGCATGAACATGGTGCACAGACATAGATGCAAAGAAAATACACATAAAATAAAAATAAACAAAAGGAGCTTGGTGAATTGCAGCATCCAGCAAATATACTCTACTACCAGTCTTAACAGGAGGCTCGGCTGCTTTTTAGGGAACAAAATGCAGCTGGCCTAAAGAAATGTTCAGCATCCTTAGTCATCAGGGAAATGCAAATCAAAACAACCCTGAGATTCCACCTCACACCAGTCAGAATGGCTAAGATCAAAAACTCAGGTGACAGCAGATGTTGGTGAGGATGTGGAGAAAGAGGAACACTCCTCCATTGCTGGTGGGAATGCAAGTTGATACAACCTCTCTGGAAATCAGTTTGGTGGACCCTCAGAAAAATGAACATAATACTACCTGAGGACCAAGCTGTTCCACTCCTGGGCATATACCCAGAAGATGCTCCAATATGTAATAAGGATGTTCCACTATGTTCATAGCAGCCATATTTATAATAGCCAGAAGCTGGAAACAACCCAGATGTCCCTCAACAGAGGAATGGATACAGAAAATGTGATACATTTACACAATGGAATACTACTCAGCTATTAAAAACAATGACTTCATGAAATTCTTAGGCAAATGGATGGAACTTGAAAATATCATCCTGAGCGAGGTAACACAGTCACAAATGAGTGAACATGGTATGTACTCACTGATAAGTGGATATTAGCCCAAAAGTTTGGAATACCCAAGAGGCACTTCATAGCAACCGTAGGGCTCAGTGTGAGATCCCAGATAGAGGGCTTGGAGAAGGGACTGAAGGAGCTGAGGGAGTTTGCATCCCCAAGGAGGGAGCAATAGTGTCCACTGGCCTGACCTCCCGATGCTCCCGGAGACTGGATCACCAACCAAAGAATACACATGGAGGGACCCATGGTGCTGGCCACATATGTGGCAGAGGAGGATCTTGTTAGCCATCAGGGGGAGGAGAGGCCCTTGGGCCTGAGGGTGTTAGATTCCCCAGTATAGGAGAATGCCAAGGAGGGAAGACGAGAGTGGGTGGGTGGGAGAGTGGGGGAATACCCCCATAGAGGCAGGGGGAGGGGAGAGGGAATAGGGAGGTTCCAAAGGGGAGATCTGGAAAGGGGGAAACATTTGAAATATAAATAAAGTATGAATAAAAGAAAAAAAAAGAAATACCCTTACCAAAAAAAAAGAAAGAAAGAAAATACGAGGGGCACAAGGATGACACACATTTATAAGCCCAGTACTTGAGAAGCAGAGGAAGGAGGATTTCTGCAAGTTTAAGGTCAGCCAGGGCCACAGTAGAAAAACCCTGTCTTAAAAAAAAAAATCAAAATGAAGGAAGGGGGAGGGAGGATCGACATGGGAGGTAAGGAGGTAGGAGGTGAGGGTGGTCAGCATGCAATGTGTGCATTCCTAAAATCATAGGAGAATTACAGACATGAAAATTAAAACAACTCTGGGCTGGAGAGATGGCACAGCAGTAAGAATAGCTACTCTTGCAAAGGACCTGAGTTTTGTTCCCAGCACCTACATTTGGTAGCTCACAACCACCTGTAACTCCGGCTCCAGGGGATCTGACATTTCCACAAGCACCTATACTTATAGGTATACACACACACACACACACACACACACACACACACAAATTGAAAAATAAATTCTGCCAAGCATTTTGGTACATGCTTTTATTCTCGGCACTCAGGAGGCAGAGACAGGCCCATTTCTGCCAGTCTGCTCCACATAGTGAGTTTCAGGCCTGCCAAGGTTGTACAGTGAGACTCTGTCTCAAAAAAAAATCATTCATCTGCTGTAAGCTAAATTTCAATGGCTAGTAGAACCATCCAATGAATGCTTGGAAATGTGTATTGAGTTATAAAAGGAGAGTATAGGCCAGGAATTTGTGAATCACCTTATAGAAATAACAGTTACTGTGGAAGATTGTAGCTGAGCCTCCGTGTAGGACAGAGAACTGGACTTGTAGAATATTCACAATTACAGGAGCAAAAGAAGGGGAACAGAAAATTAGTGGCATCTTTGGATTGTTCAGTGCAGTGGCGTCCTCTAATTGCTCAGTCCCTGACACCTCTGCAGCAGTGGATACAAGCGACCTCTTCATGCCTGCTTTTAGAAACTCTCTTTCAGTTTCCATGGTATTCTGCACTCTTCGATCTTAACTGATTATGCATAGATGTCACAGCTGAAAGCTTCATAACACTTCCTTCAACCCCCTCATTTTACAAACGTGGAGACTGAAGAGCCAGAAAATGGAAGTAGCTATACCGACATTCACAGACAGTCCTTCTTTGTCCTTCCCACTCCCTTTCTCGTGCCTGTGGCCCTTTGCTCTTTGTTTTTCTACACTCCTGGCCTCTGAGAAATTCATCTTTTTGCATACTTTTAAGCTTCTGATTGCCGAATGGAAATTCCCCACCCTCACCTCTCTTCAGAGCTCTTATCTCATCCTTTCTTCAGCCAGCCAAGTGGCCCTCAAACACCTCACACCAGGATGGCTGCAAAAGCATCTTTCCCCATAGGGCTTCCCTCACTGGCTGCACTGCCACCCAATCCTTCTAGTCTGATCATTCCTTATCAAATCTCATCAGTTAATTGTACAAAAATGTCCTCACAGGAGGACTGGGCATGTGGCTCAGTAATAGGGTGCTTGCCTAGCTTACCCAATACCAGCATCATAAAAAAGAAATGCCCATGGCAAGCCACATGCCATGAAATTTGCCAGTAATGTTGGTACTAGTAAAGCTGAGGCAAAAGGATCATGAGTTCAAGATCTGTCTAGGAAGAAAGACAGACAGGGACAGACCCACAGACATTTGTGCATGTTGGATCCCAATGACAAGGATTCCCCCAAGCTTCTCTCTCTCTCTCTCTCTCTCTCTCATGATAAAGCCACACACCTTGTTAAAGAAAAGTCTACCCTAGAATCTAGGGCCATTGGAACTGGTGTACTGGGGGTTTCTGGTAGTGGTTATTTTGAGACCAGGTCTCTTGTCTAGAATGGCCTCAAACTCACTTCAAACACATGATCTTCCTGCATCCACTTCCCAAGTGCTGGCAGGTCTAGTGTACTTTGTATCTCAGACTGCTTCATGTTGCTCCTTGCATTCCTTCGGGCTCTGTCACTTCTTTTCCATCTGGTTGCCGTTTCTCTAGATCCAAACCTCATGTTTGGATTGCTCACACACACACCCCCACCTACCTTTGCTTCCTCTCGTCTCCTCCAACCCTAGCTTGTACTGCCAAGGAAATCTCCCTAAAACATTATTTGCACCTTATCATTTGCTTCATCAAAAATTTTTGAGTCCTTCCTTCTTGCCTACTAAATAAGCTTTTCAGATTTCAAGCCAAGCTTCAAAACTCCTCCAAAAACTGGTGTTCCAAAACCCTATGGACAGCCATGGCCAATCCTCTGTGTTCCTTGAATAGCTCATGCACTTTCATGCTCTGCTGACTTTTTACATTCTGTTCTCTCAATTCAGAGTGATGTTCCTTTGATTTATTTCCCTTCTGCAAAGTTCTTATCTCCTAAGTCCCAACTGAGAACTCCTAGGATATAGACTGATTAATTCTGCTCCTCAGGATTAGTTTCTGTGTGAGTCTGGGACGTAGCTTAGTTGGTAGAATACTTTCCAAGTGTACAGGAAACTCTGGATACAGTCCTCAGCAAAGCATAAACCAGTCATGTGTGTGTCACATGACTGTAGTCCTAGCACTTTGGACATATAGGCAGGGGATTAAGAATTCAAGATCATCCTTGGCTACACAGCCAGTCTGAGGCCACCCTGGAACACATGGGACCCTGTTTCAAAAAAGAAAAAAATATTTAAAAAAAAGATGGGCATGATGATATGTGCCTTCAATCACTGCACTTAGGAGTCAGATTTCTGTAAATTCAAGACAGCCTGCCTGATCTATATATCAAGCACTAACAGAGTAAGACCCCATTCACAAACAAAGCCAGGGGCAGAAGAGAATCCAACAACCCTTCTGCCCTCCTAGGGCTCCTGCACACACTACACATACATTACACTCTGACACACATATAACAAACATTTTACAACAAACAAAACACAAGGGTCTAGAGAGATGGCTCAGTGTAGTTAAGAGCACTTGCTGCTCTTCCAGAGGACCCAAATTCAATCCCCAGTACCATATAGGCAGCTCTGTCTGTAACTCCAGCTCCAAGGGGTAGGAGACCTCTTCTAGCCTGCACAGGCACGCAGTGCACACACACATATACACACATGTAAGTGAAAATAATAAAATGAATTTTTAAGAATTAAAAACGAAGCTGGATGGTGATGGTGCTCCCTTTTAATTCCTTTCCTCTGGAGGGGCAGAAGCAGGTGGAACTCTGGGAGTTTGAGTCTAGCCTGGTCTACAAAGCGAGTTCTAGGACAGCCAAGGATATTACAGAGAAACCCTGTCTCAAAAAACAACAACAAACCAAAACAGAAACGAATTAGGGGTGGTACAGTGTTTGTTGTGCAAGCATGAGGACCTTTGTTCAATTCCCTAATAGGTTGTCCATACCCTGGTGGGTCCATGCATATACAGGCTCTCTGACTAGACTGGGCCATTTTTAAAAAGGGAGAATAGATATATGGGATGGGGAATGTTGAGAGGCAGGAGGTGGGTGAAGGGAAATTTGGGTTGCATATGATCAGGATATACTGCATGCATGAATGAAACTGTCAAAGAAGAAATATAAACATGTTCTTAAAAAAAAAAAACTAAGCTGGCTGTGATGGCTCACTTGTAATCTCAGGTCTGGGTGGGTGGAGACAGAAGAGCTTGGGGATTCATTGGCCAGACAGACTAATGTATGGCTTATGATTGCCTCTAACTCCAGCTCCCGCAGATCTGACACTTCTGGCTTCCGTGTGCACCTGTACTAATGTACACACACACACACACACACACACACACACACACACAAATTAAATAATTTTTAAAGATAAGTTTTTTAAAAAACAAAAACTAACAGCAGGGCAGTAATGACACCTTTAATTCTGGCACTGGGAAGCAGAGACAGGCAGATCTCTGTGAGTTCAAGGCTAGCCTAGTGTATAAAGTGAGTTGCCAGCTAGTAAGGACTACACAAAGAAACCTTGTCTCAAAACAATCAAAACAAAACAACCACCTACCAAAAATTCAAACAACAACAGAATCAATGTTTATCTGGGTGGCAGTGTTTCAGGAATTTAATCCCAGCCCTTGGGAAGTAGAGGCTGGAGGAGGATCTCTGTGAGTTCGAGGCCAGCCTGGTCTACAGATCGAGTTCCAGGACAGCCAGGGCTACAGAGAGAAACCCTGTTTTGGAACCCTTCCAAAGGGAGAAAGAGAGAGAGAGAGAGAGAGAGAGAGAGAGAGAACTGAGTATAGTGGCACGTGCCATTAGTTCCAGCACTCACTCACTTAAGCAGAGGCAGGAGGATCTCTGTGAGCTCCCCTGCCACCCAGTGCTACATAGTGATACCCTATCACAAAAAAGCTAAAAATAAATACATAAATACATAAATAAATAATTGGTGTGATTCCTGAAGAATGGCACCCAAGAGTGGTCACTGTCCTCCATACAAATACACACACACACACCCCACACACACCAAAGAGAAAAGAAAGAGAAATTGGCCTCTGTGGTAATTCATCCGACAGGCAGGGCCTGCCGTCATAATTAGAGGTCCAGTTGATGTGAGTTTGAGCTCCCTCTCCCCTCCCCTCTGTACACATGTGCCCAAGCATTCATGAGTAACTACTTGCTATTTGCTCTTTTTAACCTCATATTAGAGCTAGTTAAATAGCCAGTGAGATTTGTCTCTCTCGTGGTTGCACCCTCCACAGACCCTGACTGAGATTCCCTGGCACACAAAGGGTATTTAACAAGTATTTCTTGAAATGAGCACTCTGCAGCCACATCTTGAAATACCGCCTCGTTAGTAATGCAGCAAGAATAATGCTCCTGTTGCTGATCATGGAGCGACATGTTGAGAGAAGAGAAGCCATGTTGGCAAGTCTCCAGCAACGTGTCGCTAAGCGCCCACAATCACTTTCAGCCTGACAGTTCACTTCAGGCTGATGAGGGAGACAGCTCAGATAAGGCTTTTTTTTTTTTTTTGCATGGGAAAGCTCAAACCTGGAATGATGTTAGATACAATTTGATCTACTGATCCAATTATGATTAAATTTCTAATATTTGTTGCCAGAACTTTCATTAGTGTATATTAATTGAGCAAAATGATGGGTTTCATCTCCTTATGCTATTTCATTCAGGTAGGATCCTGTTCACATGTTCATTCACATATGCTGTTGACATGCCCATGATACTCATCCAGGGGACCAAAGGTAGCAAGAGCCTTAAAGAAGACAATCAAAACACAGAAAGGAATCCTTCCCTGGAAGAGGGTTATTGACTGAGATACTACTGGATCATTTCCCTCAGAAGAGTAATGGTAATAGATGATACAGGGCAAGTGCTTGGCACCTGTGGCATACTTTCCTAGTCTCTGGGTTGCAGGGTTTCTTCCGGGTCATTTTGGACGCAGTTTTGCACTCACTCAAGGTGCTGTGTGGACCATTCTAGTTTACAGAGCTAGTTCTAGGCCATAATGAGATCCAAGTGAAAGAGAGGAGGGATGGAGGGAGGGAAGGGGGAAGGGAAGGAAGAAGGAAGGAAGGAAGGTAGGAAAACTAGCAAACAAGCAGAAGAGGAAGTGAAGTTGAAGGGGATGAGTCAAGGGAGAAAGGCAGTGGCAGAGGAGAATGAATGACACATTTGTGTAAAGATACATATGTGTACTGGCTTTATTCAACATGACATGAACTATTGTCATTTGAGAGGAGGGAACCTCAGTTAAGAAAATGCCTCCAAAAGGACAAAGACCATAGAGAGAAACAAATGTACTGAGAGATGCATCAAATAATAAATGCATTTATGGTATCAAAAAGAAAAAAAGAAAAAAGAAAAGAAAAGAAAATGCCTCCATAAGATAGGACGGAAGGCAAGTCTGTAGGGCATTTTCTTAATTGGTGATTGATGGAAGGCCCAGGCCATTGTGGGTGGTACCATCCCTGGGCTGCTGGTCCTGGGTTCTATGAGAAAGCAGGCTGAACAAGCCATGAGGAGCAAGCCAGTAAGCAACACCCTTTCATGGCTTCCGTACCAGCTCCTGCCCTTTTTGAGTTCCTATCTTGACTTCCATCAATGATGCACAGTGATGTAGAATCATAAGCCAAAAAACCCCTTTCCTCCCCAACTTGCTTTTTGGTCATGGTGTTTCATCACAGCAATAGTAACTCTAACTAAGCCATATGTATAAAGATGCCACTTTTAAAAATCATTACTTTGTATACAAACCTAACAGTAACAAAAGAAAATAGGAATCGACATCATCATACTGTATTCCAAGAAACTACAAATATTATTGGAGCAGTTAGACTAGGTATGGCCCACATAGACTCATCTGTTTGAGTGCTTATCCATAAGGAGTGGCGCTATTAGGAAGTGTGGCCTCATTGGAGTAGCTGTGGTTTTGTTAGAGGAAATGTGTCACTATGGAGGGCAGGTTTTGAAGTTTTATATATATATATATATGCCCAAGCTCCACCCAGTGTGGAAAAAAGTCCCCCTCTGGTGCCTTCAAATCAAGACATAGAACTCTCAGCTCCTTCTCCAGCCCCATATCTGCCTGCACACCGCCATGCTTCCTTGCCATGATGATAATAGACTAAATCTCTGATATTGTAAGCCAGCCTTAATTAAATGTTTGCCTTTATAAGAGTTACCTTGATCATGGTGTCTCTTCACAGCAATAGAAACCTAAGACAATTATAGATCAATTTGAATATATTAATCAATCAATTAAAGGCGTGGTGGCGCACGCCTTTAATCCCAGCACTTGGGAGGCAGAGACAGGCGGATTTCTGAGTTCGAGGCCAGCCTGGTCTCAGAGTGAGTTCCAGGACAGCCAGGGCTATACAGAGAAACCCTGTCTTGAAAAAAAACAAAAACAAAAACAAAACAAACAAAAAAATAAAATAATGGAGTTGGTTTACATATACTACCTTGGAAGACTGATCATAACATATTGTTAAGTGATAAAGCAAAATTGCTTACCGAAATCCTTAGAAATAAATGACTCTATTCATTTATAAGACTGGCTAGAGATGCAACTCAGTGGTGGAAGGGATACCTAGCATGCACAAGACCCTGGCTCAATCTTCAGCAACAAAACCCAATTTCTATAAATGCACATATTTCTTATAACATACCACAGTTATTTCTCAATTGGCTGTGATAAAATCTCCTACAAAAGCAACTTATGGTAGAAAGGGGTTTATGTGGGTTCACAGTCCAGAATGGTGGAGAAGTTAGAGCAACAGGAGCTTGAGGTACCTGGTCACTTGTATTCACAGTTAAGAAGCAAAGGCTCAATGGTTAAGAGCACTGACTGCTCTTCCAGAGGTCCTGAGTTCAATTCCCAGGAACCACATGGTGGCTCACAACCATCTGTAGTGGGATCCGATGCCCTCTTCTGGTGTGCCTGACGGCAGCTACAGTGTGCTCATATACATAAAATAAATAAAATTTTAAAGCAAAGAGCTGAACCACAGCAGCAATAGGTTACCACACTGGGCCTGCACTAGACTGGCCCTGTCAACAATCAGGCGTGGAAAGGAAAGGGACTGATGAGGCCCCACCCCTTCCTGCTGAGTGGTTGTAGGAGAGGAGCTGTCTTTGTCTTCTGTTGTGAACCCACTGGTTATTCCACCAAGCTCCAATGGCTAGTTCCGATGCTACAGTCACAAGTCTACCAGATGGCCCTGGTCACAAACAAACAAACAAATACCATGAATATTGGAAAAGAACTTGTAGGGAAAGGGCGGGGGAGATTGACAAGAAATTAAAGAGGGTGGGGATGAGAGTAACCAGAATGCATTATAGACATGTACAAAATAGTCCAAGACAAAATATCACGCTAAAATTTACCTAGGAATAAACCTAACCAACAAGGCAAATATCTCTACAGTGAAAATTTTAAGACCTTGGAAGACTAAATTAAAGGAGATAGAAGGACTTCTCATGCCTATGGATCGGCAAAATTAATATTATGGAAATGGAGTTGAAGATGAAACTTAGTTGGCATAGTGCTTGCCAAGGCAGGCATGGTGGCACACCTTTAATCTCAACACTTGCAAGGCAGAGTTAGGTGGTCTCTGTGAGTTTGACACCAGCCTGGTCTACATAGAGACTCTGCCGAAACAAAATAAGACATGAATGTGGGAACAAGATTTGTAGGAAGGGGGGAGATTAGAATGGGAGAAATTAGAATGCATTTTGTACATGCATGAAAATGTCGAAGAACAAATTTAATTTATAAAAGCAGTTGTAAAAAATAAATAAAAGATCTGGCAAGATGGCTTAGTAGGTAAAGATACTTGCTGGCAAGTCTGACCACCTGGCTTCAGTGTCTGAATCCTACATTAGGGAAGGACAGAAATGACTCCTGAATATTGTGTTCTGATCTTTATATTTGGGCACACTCAAGCACACCGTACATAAAATAAATGTCATTTAAGAAATAAAGAATTTAGATAAGGAACTCTAAAAAAAAACCTTCAAGAGTCTTTAATGTAAAAGAGACATGAGGTCAAAGATGTGAACAGTATAAATACCACACATGGTGTATGTCATCACATAAGTACAGAATTATGTTAAATAATCAAAACTATCAATGAGTAAAATGAATGAAAATGTTTGATGTCTATATACAAAAATCAAAACACTTCTTGAGAAATATTAAGGGCATAAATGAATGGAAAGACTGATCATGTTATAGAAGGAAGAAAAGAGGAGAGCAACAAAGATGTGCTCTCAGCTCCTGACCCAGGGGATGGAGACACCCACAAGCTTACTGCTTCAATTAACCCAATTAAGAGAATTCCCTATAGACATCCCTTGAGGCTCATCTCCCAAGTGGATCTAGATCTCTTTAACTTGACAATTGAGATTAACTATTACAGATATTATCCCATGAAAATTCACACCAGGTATCAGAGTGATGATTCACTCATCTACCATGCCAGCCTGACCACCTGAGTTCCATACCCAGAGCCCAGGAGAGGGAGAAAAGAACTGAAGTGGGATTCAGATGTAGGTTTATTGAAATCTGAGTACATGAACTTGACAGGCAAAGTTTTAAAAGCCAATGTTTGAGAAAATACACTATTATTTGCTTATTTGTTTCTGAGATGGTATTTTATTCTGCAGCTCTGGCTGACCTGACCTGCCTCAAATTTACTGTGATCCTCCTGCCTCAGCTTCCTGAGTGCTAGGATTAAAGGCATGAGACAACACACTCTACTCCTTTGCCTTAATGTTTTAGGTGGGTTGTTTGTCAGGACAGGAGGTCAAATCCAGGGATTCACACATGCTGGATAAGGGTCCACTATGTCGCTTAATTTGCAACTAACCTGAACTATATGTGACCCAGTCTCAAAAGAACAAAACAAAATCATTGTATAGTTAATGCTTAGCATGGATCCACCCCACCACACACATATACATACAATTTACAATTTTTTACATTTAAAATTTTGTTTGTGTGTATGACACTTGTGGGATCTGGCCTTCTTCCACCATATGGGTCCTAGAGACGGAGGAACACAGGTCATCAGACTTGGTGGCAGGCACCTTTACTTGCTGAGTCATCTCACAGTCTCCCAAATCCAAACTGATTTTTTGAGACAGGGTCTCACATAGCCTACATAGGCCTTGAACTTGCTGTGTACTAATTCGTTATGCAAACCTAAGAATGACCTTGATTCTGAACTTCCTGCTACCTTGATTTTCTCATCCTCTTGGCTCCTCCTCTCTCACTCTTGGCTCCTCCTCTCTCACTCTTGGCTCTTCTTCTTTCACTCTTGGCTCCTCCTCTCTCAAATGTTTTGCTTTACACCATCACATCAGGTTTATGCAGTGCTGGAGAGGAAAATGCTAGGGCCTCATACATTCTATCAAATATCTGTCAAACAAACTATACCCTTAGCCACACCTCTCTATATTTAAATTTTTAAGCTGATGAAAAGCGAACCATATTTGGGATGGGTTTGTCAGCAGCAGCAGGAACTGAAGCACAACTACACTATCGCCTGAATCAGCCTGATGACTTCCTAAATCTTTTAAGGACCTTGAATTAGTGATCCCTGTCTTCATCACAAAAAAAAGTTCAGGATAAACCAGTATGGAATTTATTAAAAATGGAAAGAAAGAGGGCTGGAGAGATGGCTCAGCGACTAACAGCACTGACTGCTCTTCCGGAGGCCCTGAGTTCAAATCCCAGCAACCACATGGTGGCACACAACCACCCGTAATGAGATCTGATGCCCTTTTCTGGGGTGTCTGAAGACACCACAGAGTACTTACATATAGTAAATAAATAAATAAATAAATCTTTTTAAAAATGGAGAGAAAGGCACTTAAGGAAAGACTAAGTCATAGATGTGGAATTCTCAAAGGGGAGTCACAGTTTATTAAAAGAGCTGTGTATGTATGTGTGGGTGTGTGCTTACACATATGTATACATGGATTGGAGGACAGAGGTCAAGATTGGATGTCTTCTTCAATCATTCTCTATCGTATGTATGTATGTATGTATGCTTTTTTAGATAGGGTTTCTCTGTGTAGCCTTGGCTGTCCTGGAACTCACTCTGTAGACCAGGCTAGCCTCAAACTCATAGAGATCCGACTGCCTCTGCCTTCCAAGTGCTGGGGTACCACCACCACCCAGCATATATATATGAATGACAAAAATCTCTCATTGAATTTGGAACTTCCATTTCAGTTCAACTGGCTAGAGCATGGGGATCAAGAAAGAAAGATGTGAGGGCTGGAGAGATGGCCCAGTAGCTAAGAGCAGTGGCTGCTCTTGAAAAGGACCTGGGATTTGGTTCCTGGATCTCACATAGCAGTTCACAAGAACCAGTAACTCCATCAGAGGATCTGATGCCCTCTTCTGGCCTCTATGGGTACTGCACGCACATGGCGTACACATAGGCAAAACATAAAATAAAAATAAAGTTTAGTTTGTTTGTTTGTTTGTTTTAAAGAAAAAAGTTGAAATGCACAGGGGAGAACGAGGCACACCTAAGTGTTGGTATAGTCTTCTCTAGGAGAGTCTCACTGAAGTCTCTCACCAGTAGCCATATGTGCCGTTCCGTTGCTCTCATGTTACATCTCAAAGGATTTCTGAGAACCTTTTCCTATTTATTCTTTCTCTTTTGTAAAATTACAGGGTGACTCTACAGGTGACTTAAATGGGATTACAGAAGCCACCAGGGTTGCACAAGGGGCTTAGGACACATTAGTTACTGTAATGGGCTTTCTGCTAAGATTGAATTTAGAGCTGGGAAGGGAGAAAGGCCTTAAGCAAATGACAATTGTGCTGGAATTCTTGCTTCTCAATTGGGAAGAGATGCTGATGAGAGTCCTGGGTGAGGGTTCCTTTCCCTTTCTTGTCCATAACTTCTCTTATTCTCCTATCCTGTCTCCAGATGAGCAGGTGCAGTATAATTAGATTTTTTTATTTTCTATGATTTTGAAGTATTGTGGTTATGGTGGCTTTTCCTTCTTTCTCTTTTCCCTATTTGTTTTGCATTCACTTACCATGTGCTTGTATATGTGTGAATATCTGTGTGCTGTGCTGCATGGGGGAGGTCAGAGAACAGCTTGTGGAAATCGGCTCTCTCCTTCCACCATGTGTGCTCTGGGATTCAGACTCTTGTCCTCAGCAAGGGCCCTCCTGCTGAGCCATGTCAGTGGTCTCCCCACAACCATTCATTTTTAATTTTCAAAAGACCCCCCCCCCCATTTTTTTAAAGACAAGGTCTCACTCTAAAGTCTTAGCTGGCCTCAAACTCCCTATGTAGACCAGGCTGGCCTTGAACTCAACAGAGATACACATGCCTCTGCCTCCTGTATGCTGGGATTAAAGGCATGCGCCACCATGCCTTGCCTTTAAAAAGAAAAAAAAAGAAAACTTTTACATTTCAAAATAGCTTGGTGTCAGTAATCCTAGCTATTGAGGAGGCTGAAGCAGGAACAACATGTGAGTTCACAAATTCCAGACCAGCCTACGTTTAGTGAGACCCATTTTAAAAACTACAATAAAGCTTCCCAAAAAAAGGAGTATTAATGATTTTACCATAAAATGATAAATGTATGAGATAACAAATGTGTTCAATATGCTGTTTAATTATCATAAATGTGTAATGTGGTAAAAAAAAAAAAACCCACCACACTGCACCATCAACACAAACAATTATTCTTTGTCTCCTGTAGTGTGTGTATGTGTTTTGGTTTCAGTCTTCAATACCCACAAAGGTCCATATGCTAAACACTTGGTCTCCAGCTTGGTGCAAGCTTTATCCACTGGAAGGCATGGCTTCTGGTTGTTGAGCATGTGCCCTCGAAAGGGAAATGGGATCCCAACCCCTCTCTCTCCCTCTCCTTTCTCTGTCTTGTTCCCAGCTATGATGTGAAACAGGCCAGACACTCTCACCATGGTGTGCTGCCACAGCCAAAAGTGACATTGGTCTCACACTGAACCTGCTAAAAGTGCAAACCAAAATCAACCATTCCTCATTCAGAGTTAATTTACCTCAAGATCAGTGGTTCAAGGTTAGGCCTAGACAAGACAAATTTGAGGATACCTGAACTGTATGAGACTTTCTCAAAAAAGAAAAAGAAAATCAAAACAAACAGCTACCCCCAGAAAAATCCCAAAAAAGAAGAAAAAAAAGTTGACTTACCTTAGGTTTTTATTACAGTGATAGTTGAAAACCTGAATAGCACAGAGTCAATTAAAAATGAAGTGAATTTTCAGCAGGGCTCAGTGGTACACCCCTATAATTCCAAGGTTGAGACATAGAGGTAGAAGGATCAGGAATCTAAGGTCACACTCAGGTACATACTGAGCTTGAGGCCAGTCTCAGCTATATGAGATCCTGTCTCAAAAAGCAAACACAAACAAAACAACAAGAACAGCATAGCTGGACAGTGGTGGAGCATGCCTTTAATTCCTGCACTTGGGAGGCAGAGACAGGTGGATTTCCGAGTTCGAGGCCAGCCTGGTCTACAGAGTGAGTTCCAGGACAGCCAGGGCTACACAGAGAAACCTTGTCTCGAAAAACCAAAAAAAGAAAAAAGAAAAAAAAGAACAGCATATGTTTAGGAGCTGGAGAAATAGCTCAGCAGTTAAGCCTGTGTACTGCTTTCCCAGAGGCCTTGAGTCCGGTCCCCAGCACCTGCACTGAGCAGCTTATAGCAGCTCCACCCCTCAGGGGTCTAATATTCTCTGGCCTCCAAAGGCACCGGTATACATGAGGGTTTCACTCATACACCTCGATAACGATAATACAAATGATCTTTAAAGAAAAATGTAAAGAGCAAAGAAGAAATGAGCAGAAAAAAAATCAATAAATAAAATAACCAAGCACTTCCTCTTAAAAATTCTCTTAAGTCAAGCTGGGTGTAGTCCATACATCTTCAATCCCAGCACTTGGGAGGCAGAGGCAGGTGGATTTCTGAGTTCAAGGCCAGCCTGGTCTACAGAGTGAGTTCCAGGACAGCCAGGGATACACAGAGAAACCCTATCTGGAAAAAAATTTTAAAATAAAGAGGAAGAAGAAGAAGGAGAAGGAGAAGGAAGGAGGAGGAGGAGGAGGAGGAGGAGGAGGAGGAGGAGGAGGAGGAGGAGAAGAAGAAGAAGAAGAAGAAGAAGAAGAAGAAGAAGAAGAAGAAGAAGAAGAAGAAGAAGAAGAAGAAGAAGAAGAAGAAGAAGATTTCTGCAGGGTTGCCTGCTGTCAGCTCTTGTGGAGGCAATTTCTTAATTGAGGTTCCCTCCTCTCAGATGACTCTAGCATGTGCTAGACATGAAACTAGCCAGTGCAACATTCTAATATGGTTAAGACATTATATGACAAGCAAGAAAAGCAACGTGCAGAGTGACATATTGTATGTGACAAAAACTTCCTTTTGCTGGAGGTGGTGGATATGGAGCCTAGGCGAGTACCCCACCACTGGGCTGTATCCCTAGCCACAAAGGTGTATGCATGTATTTCTCACAGGAAAAAAAAAGCCTTAAGTTTTATCTCAGGGAGCAGAAGTCTTATAGTTTATTTTTATTTTCATTCTTATGGGGATTTTTTTAAAAATAATTTCTAGTTTTTCCGGAAAGCCTAAGTATTATTTGGCTTTGTAAATATAAAATAAATATTAAAATGGATAAAAGGAGGGAGGCTGGAGAGATGGCTTAGCAGTTAAAAGCAGCCACTGGTATTCTAGGAGACCTGACTCAGTGCACATACACAGTGCACAGACACACATGAACATAAATACCCATAACACATAAAATAAAATCTCTAAAAGAATAATTTAAAAACAAAAAAACAAAAAACAATTGCTGTTCTTGCAGACGACCCAGATTTGGTTCCCAGGCCCTACATAGCAGCTCATAACCATCTGTAAGTCCAGTTGCAGGAGGTGCAACTCTTCCGGTCTCTGTGAGCACCAGGCACACATGTAGTACACAAACATACATGCAGGCAAAATACCTATATACATAAAATAAAAACAAATAATTTTTTTCTTTTTTTAAATTTAAATTTATTTTTTTTACTTATTCACTTTACATCCAGCTCACTGCCCCTCCCGGTCACTCCTCCCACAATCCTCCTTCCATCATCCCTCCCCTTCTCCTCTGAAAGGATGGGGCCCCCTGGCTATCCCCCCCACCCTGGCACTTCAAGTCTCTGTGAGGCTAATCACTTCCTCTTCCACTGAGACCACACAAAGCAGCCCAGCTAGAACATATCCCATGTATAGGCAACAGCTTTTGGGATAGCCTCTGCTGCAGTTTGGAACCCACATGAAGACCAAGCTGCACATCTGCTACATGTGTGCGAGGGAGGGGGGAAGGGGCTAGGTCCAGCCCGTATATGTTCTTTAGTTGATAGTTCAGACTCTTGGTCTTCCTGTGGAGTACCTATCCCCTTCAGGGACTGCAATCTCCCCTCCTGGTCTTCCATAAGAGTTCCCAAGCTCCATCCACTGTCAGGCTGTGGGTGTCTGCATCAGTCTGAATCATCTGCTGGGTGGAGCCTCTCAGAGGACAGCCTTGCTATGCTCCTGTCTGCAAGCATAACAGAATATCATAAATAGTGTCAGGGATTGGTGCTTGCCCATGGGATGGAGTTCAAGTTGGACCCGTTATTGATTGGCCATTCCCTCAGTCTCTGCTCCATTGTCCATCCTTGCATTTCTTGTAGACAGGATAAATTTTGGGTCTAACAGTTTGTGGGTGGGTTGGGGTCCCTATTGCTCCACTGGGGTTCCTGCCTGGCTACAGGAGGTGGTCTCTTCAGGTTACATATCCCCAGTGTAGTGAGTCACAGCTTAGGTCACCCCCACTGAACAAATCAAAAATTTTAAGGACAGAGTCTTAGTATACAATCCTGGCTTGCCTCAAACTCATTACGTAGACCAGGCTGGCTTTGAATACACAAAGATCCATCTGCCTCTGCCTCTCATGCGAGTACTGGGATTAAAAGCATGCACCAACACGTCTGGCCTGAAAATAAACAAATCTTATTTTAAAAAAAACAAAGAAAGAAAGAAAGAAAGAAAGAAAGAAAGAAAGAAAGAAAGAAAGAAAGAAAGAGGAGTGGGCTAGAGAGAGAGTTCAGTGGTGAAGAACTCATATTTTGCTTCCAGAGGATCCAAGTTTAGTTCCTGCACTCATGTTGGGTAACTCCAGCTCCAGGGGACTCTGGCTTTTGTGGGTGCTTGCATTCACTTGCACATTTCCACACACACATATGCATGCAATTTAAAAACGAAATTAAATCTTTAAAATAAATAAAAATGAGGGGAAAGGGTTTGATATCTGGACTAGGTGGTAGAGTTTTTGCTCGGCATATACCTTAAGCTCCGTGTTCTATCCCCAGCAAGCCACAATCTGGGTAGAGCAGCACATGCCTGTGAGACCAGCACCTTGGAGATTACAGGCAGGAGGATCAAAAGCTAGAGATAATCCTTGGCTGCAGAATGGTTCCAAGACATCGTGGGCTACAAGAGTTCCTGCACCAAAAGATATTTTTTAAAAGGATAAAAATTACTGGGTATGGTGATTGCACTTCTAAAAATCTCAGTGCTGAGGAAGCTGTGGCGGGAAGATAATAAATTTGAGGCTACCCTGAACTACATAAAGAGTTTGAGGCCAGCATAATTAGACTCTCTTAAAAATAGAATTAAATTGAGAATGGACCTATATCTCAGCACTTAAAGAAAACTGGCTAATCTTCCAGCCGACCCAGGTTTAATTTCCAGCACCCATATGGCAGCTCACAACTGGCTGTTAACACTAGTTCCAGGGGATCTGGCGCCCTCTCCTGGACTACAGACACTGGGCATGCACGTGTCGCTCAGACATACACAAAGGCAAAACACTCCTACACGTAAAATAAAATTAAAAAATGAAATTAAAATGAAAAATTAAGAAACAAGAACGTTTCAAGGAAATCAATGGTCAAACACTGTAGCGTGCTAAGGAGTCTCTGAAGTATGTCTCTCAGACCTGGTAACCAGGTGGCTGCTGAAAACGATTTCATTGGAGAATGGGAATGATTCAGGAGAATGGGAGCAGAAGGCATGTGTGGGCCAAATTGAAGAATGGCTGGGAGATTTAAAAAAAAAAAATTAGAGACATCTCAGGCCAGTGAAATGGTCCAGTGGACAAAGGCACTTTCCCAGGAACCTGGTGACCTAAATTTAATTCCCAGGACCCATTCACTGGAAGGAGAGAGCTGACTCCTACAAATCATCTGCTGACCTCAACATGTACACTGCAGTATCTCACACACACACACACACACACACACACACACACACACACACTAAACAAACAAATAAATAAAATGTAATAAAAATTTGAATAATCAAAAAAGAAATCGAGGCATTGAGCATAGAAAAAAAGTGTTTTTAAAAAATACAGTTAAGAAGCAAAAGAGGGGAACTGGAGAGATGGCCCAGTTAAGTGTGTTGGGTGCTCTTCCAGAGGACTTGGGTTCAATTCCCAGCACCTACACGGCAGCTCACAACTGTTTGTAACTCCAATTCCAGGAGATCTGACACTCTCACACCAATGCATATAAAATAAAATTAAATAATCATTTTTTTAAAAGAAGCAAAAGAGGAGACTTGGAGATAACTCAATGGTAGAGTGTTTTCCTAACACACTCAAGGACCCAGGTTCCATCCTCAACACCAAGTCAGGGCCAGGAAACTACAAAAAAGGAAAAGAAAAAGGCTAGCTGCCCAGTTTCAGTCAGCACCCAGACTGGGAGTCAAACATGCATGGTGTCCTTGAGATGCTTAAGAGAGACAAGTGATGGTTTTCCAATATTGGGTTGTCAGTGTGAGGTGTTCAGCACAGTACAGAATTGGAAAAGTGGTCAGTTCAGGGCACCAGCATCCACAATGGCTCTGCCACACTCAGACAAACTTGTCATTGTTAAAACTGAGGAAAATACTCCAATACGGGCCCCTGACTATTCTCACTCAAAGAGCAGGCTGTTCACTTGCAGTGAATCTGATCAGTGGCATCACTCTGTTTCTGAATAAAGTTTCCTTGCAAAAACAAAACAAAACAAAAAAACAAACAGTAAAACAAAAGCAAACATAAACCCCACTAAAATGCTGCATAATTTAGCATGGCAGCTAATCTTCAGAGAAAGAGGCCCCAAAGCTTGTGATGAGTGTGAAGTATCTACGGAAATGCTTATGACTCATAACGGCAGCAGTGAGTGCTCCCTTGTCAATACAAGAAGCCCAGTCTCATTGGTGTTGTTTCTCTAGGAATGAGCCAAAGCTCAGCGCACTCTGTGGCTCAGCCCAACCCTGACACTGCAAGGTGAAATGTCAGCAAAGAGCAATTAATGTTTTTTGTAAAGCATTCAGTTTGATTCAGAAATCAATGACGGCTTGACATTTTGCAGAACGCCCCCACACTGGCAAACTAAGTGCCACCAAGCACCCATTTCTTAGGAGACAACAGAATAACTCAGTCATCTTCAACTTTTGTGGAAGAAAAGCTACACAAATGGAGGTATCTCCAGGAGGTCTAAAACCCTGTATGCCTGAAATGGAGATCCCATAGACTTCTGGATAAGCCTGCTTCTAGTGTAAGCAGAGAGAGCAGGATCCTAAGGCATCCCACTAGAAGAGGTTTGCACCCGAGGAGAGTTGAGGCAGCAAAGGAGAAGCAATCTTCAGTCTCAGGTTGAGGCAACGATTGATTGGGCAGAAGGATGGAGACAGTCTTTGGTCTGCAGGCCCGAAAGCAGTACTATCCCATCAGGGGCAAGAAGAAGATTAAGGCCAATAAGTTAAAAAGGTGGGAGAAGGTATAATAGAGTATGATGGGATATGCTTATAGCCCAGCACCTGGAAAGCTGAGGCAAGAGGATCCTGAATGCAAGGCCATCATCTTAAAGAAGGCTTATAGAAGCTGAATGTGGCGGCATTCTCCTGTAATCTCAGCACTTGGGAGATGGAGGCAGGAGGACCAGGAGTTCAAGATCATTCTCCCCTAAACAGTGACTTCAATATCAGCTTGGGCTGTTTCAGACCCTTTCTCAAAAAGCCAACATAATTTTTAAAAAATGCATACAAAGCTATATTTCATTTCCCTTTGAGTTGATCATGCACTGTATAGGCCAGGCAGAGCTGAACTGGTTTTATGGAAGGCACCAAACATTACAGAGGGCATGAAGCATTACGGTTGGACAAAGCCTATTATGGGTGCTTCTCTAACCTGGGTGCTGGAATCCTCCATATTGGAGCTGTCCAGGGGCCTCAGAAACAACATGGTCTAGCTCTTTGTCCTTAATAAAACTGATAGACATGTATGAAAAAAGAGGTGGGGAGCTTCTAGCAGAAGGGAGTGGAGTTTCTATTCCTGCTGGTCAAAAGGCCCTATGAATCAATCCTTAGATTTGTAATAGTCTTGGTTGGAGCACGTGGAACAAAAGAACATGGTCCTCATTTTCTTGCCAGCATAGGCCTGGGCTTACAGGGTGCTGCAAGTACTGCCCTGTCTATTGATCTGGCAGTTCTGCAATTCTGAGTGATTCATGTTAGTATCAGGGGTGGTACTTGTTGTCCTCAAGGCTGGGGGAGCCTGGATGAGGCATTTGTGACTTATTGTTGGCAAGCTTGGCTAGTCAACAGGGAGTAAAGTAGTCCAAAGGTCCTTTCAAAAGAAAGGATGACTACCAGGGCTCTATTTAGGGTATAGTTTAATGCTTTATCATTAATTTTTTTTATGTGAATGAGTGTTTTGTCTGCATGCAAGCCTGCTTACCACATATGTACTTGGTGCCCACAGAGACCAGAAGGCATATTTAGATTCTCTGGAATCCATGGAACTGGAGTTATAGATGGTTGTGAACCACCATGTAGGTGTTGGGAATCAAACCCAGGTCCCCTGCAAGGACAACAAGTGCTCTTAACAGCTGAGTCACCTCTCCAGCCCCACATGCTTTATTAAGTCATCTATCTGTGGGGCCGGTAATACATGAGTAAATTTCTACTTGGAACATTTAGAGAAAAAAACTATAGGAGTGACCCTTCATATAGGTGGTTAATAGATTTAAATCATGAATATGCACACAAAGACGGAAAACTGGAAGGGAAAGTGCTTTAACTAACAAACAATTCCATGGGCAGGACATCCATCAGTTTATCAGTTGGGTGACCAACGTAGACGATTAGCAGAACAAGCTTAATTCTTGTGTCATTTGTGCCTCGCCCTTCAAGTTTGACACTTGGCCTCGTTCTTCATTTTTTCCCCTAGGTCTGAGACTTGGACTTCTCTCTGATTCCTTACCCCTATCTCCCAAGTCTTTTGGGTGAAAATATACCGTGGAATTTAATCTGGGTGGTGTTTCCTACCCCCGTGTTATTCTACCACCTCTACTGTGTTCTATATCCCCAAGGGCACAAAGAAGAGGATATGGATACTAATCTGCAGAGCCCGTGTTCAAGCAATACTATAAGAGCCCAAAAGTTCCAAATTTCCCATTTTTCTTTCCTTCTTTTTACATTTTATTTGATTATTTGGTGTTTGTGCATATGTGCCACAACATGTATGTGTGGAGGTCAAGACAACCTACAAGAGTTGTTTCTCTCCTTCTGCCACACAGGTCCTAAGTATCCAGGTCAAGTAATCAGGCTTGGCAGCAAGCATCTCCACCCACCAAGCAGTCTCTCAAACTCCCCACTTCCCTATTTTTCACTTGGCTACCTGATCTGGCCAAAAGATGCAAAACTCTCTGGAATCTTCCCAAGCATTGTCTCTTTTTATCCAGTTATTAGTCATCAATGAAATAGAGTAACATTCTTCAAATCTTCATGAATGCAGTAACAGGGGCAAATGAATTCCACACTGGAAAGGACAGCTACCATTCTGTGGAGACCCTCACCCCTGGCAATGTGTCATCGTGGAGAAGGACCTCACTAGGCTTTACTGCTGGCTGGAGGAATGTACCTTTCTGATACCTGGACCTGGGTTTAAGAGATGTCTTGCAGCTAAGCTTTGATGGGGACTGAAACAACTTTATTTCTTGTTCTTATTTGCATTGACCAGCTTTCTGTCACTGTGACAAAATAATAATACCAAGTCCAAACCATAATACTACTCCAAGATGTCCTTAGAGCAGAAGGTGTATAGTGGTCAAGGTCAAGTCAGTTGGGACATTCTGTCGGTACAGTTCATCTTCCTGGGGCAAGGTTGGGAGACTGGTGTACCTTTAGAGGGTGGAGCTTAATGGAAGTTAGGTCTCTGAGGAAATGTCCTTAAAGGTGCTATTGAACCTTTTGCCTTTTCTGGGTCCTTTTACTTCCCAGCTACCAAGAGGTGAGTAGTTTTGCCCTATCACATTCAGTGACCTTCCACCCCCTCTCAGGCCCACCAACCTTAGACCTAAACTCAGAGCCAAAATAAACCTTTCCTTCTTATCTGTTGATTATCTCGTGGACTTAGTCACAGTGATGAAAAACTGACTAACACAGTTCTCTAGAAAAACCTTTAATAAAACGCTGGCCTCTTTCCGAAGAATATGAGTTTCTGGTCCACAGATTCATCCATGTAATTATGTAGCCTTTTGAGAGGATTTGTAAATAAATGAGCAAGCAAGTAAATAAATAAACAGCAATAGTGATTACGACTCCACAACTACTCCTACCTTCCCAAGCAGCCCTCATTGGGAATGCCCTGCTTACCCTCATCCTGGGCTGAGCTGGGTACTATTGAAATGGTGTGCAGATTCTCTAGGTTAACCATCTACTTTATGCCCTGGGACCCACTTAGGAAGTTTTTGCCTATGTGTATTGAAAACTGTCATTTGTATTGAAAACCGTCCCTTGACTCCTGAGTCATACAATGCTGTTTCATTGATCAAAGCCACCCAAAATGGCTCATTTTGTTTGGTAATGAAGCTCAGGGACATCCAGATGATGGACTCCACATGTGAGACAGTGCGGCTGCCTGCCATCTCAGACTGCTGTTGCTGAGGCAGCCAGCCACGCTCCTGTGATGTCATGAGCAGATCTCTCTCACCAGGCTGATGATATTGTTTATGAAGCCTGGGGCTCTGAAAGAGAAGAGTGTTGCTGGTCAAACATGACCTCCATCATATGATCAGTTTTCTCCATTCTTTGTCCCAGTCTTGGGTAGAACAGGAATGATAAGCCCTTGTTTGGGCTGACAATGGAGCTGTGCTGGAGACAGCAGGCTTATTGTCTTCAGGGCCTCTTACCTCGTATGTGTGAGAATCTGATGGGAAGCACCTTAAGTGGATTCCGGAAATCAACAGGCTGACGTAAAATGCTTAACCATTGCCCCTAAACATTCATTATGAGAAGAAAGTCTGCTGAGGTAGCAGCTGCATTCAGCTGCTTATCGGGAGCTGATAGACAGGCTCTGCGCTGAAGCCACCCTCCTCCTCCCCTCTCTGTTTTCCCTGACTGCTCAGCAACTCAGCAAGATGAGCAGAATGGCAAACAGGCATCGGACAAGTTGATTCCCATAGTAGTATCTCTTGAGATATTTATTTACTTCTGATCTTTTTTTTCTTAACCAATATCTTTTCTACCAAATGACTCAAATAGACTTCCCATGGCCCTGAACTACAAGCCTCTTGAAGAAGCCCTGCCAGCTCTTCCAGGAAGCCTGAGTATGCTGATAATTGACCTGGCCTTTCCTTCCTGGAGTTCTGCTTGCTTACTTGCTTGCATGCTCGTCCAACAGGTCTGCCCACCGTTCCTTAAACACATCTCACAGCTTCCTGTCACCTGAAATGTCCAGCCAGCCCCTCTGTGTTCTGTAATGAGACAAGTACAGTTCTGCCTCTTGTGAAATCTACACCCAGGAGCTATTCCCTGCCTGTTAGTCACTCTGCCTTTTTCACACACACACACACACGCACACACACACACACACACACACACACACACACACACGCCCCCTTCCAGCTTCTTGGGAACTGCTTCTTACTCACACTCTCTTGTATGGTTTTGTTTGGTGTTTTTTGTTTCTTTGGTTGGTTGGTTGGTTTTGATTTGGTTTAGTTTGGACACAGTGATGTGTTTATAAAAAGAGAAAGAGAGAGAGAATATGTTCTATGGGGGTGTGGTGAGGTGTGGGGGAAGGGGATGTCTCAGCGGGTTCATGCCAAGGCATCCCTTTCCCCCTGAGGGACCAGCCACACGGACTCTATAGTATAGAATAGAGTTTATTCAGGGCATGGGGAGGGGAGTCAAGAGGGTAGTAGAGGCAGAGAAAGGCAGAGAAAGAGAGAGAGTAGAGAAGTAGGGGCCAGCCATGAGCATGTGGAGGGGGGGAAGGGAATGGAGAGAGAGGGGGAGCAAGAAAGGAAGAGCAAGAGAGAGGCAAAAGAGCAAGAGAGGGAGGAGGGGACAAGCAGCTCCTTTTATAGTGGGCCAGGCCCACCTGGCTGTTGCCAGGCAACTGAGGGGTGAAGTTTAGACAGAATGCTAACAGACAGGGTCTCACTATTTAGCCCTGACAGGCCTGGACATCACTATAAAGATGAGACTCATGATTCTTCTGCCTCCACCTCCCAAGAACAGAGATCTACAAGCATGCACCTCCATGCATGACTCTCTCTCTCTCTCTCTCTCTCTCTCTCTTTCTCCTTTCTTTCTATTTATTTTATTGCCAAGCATGGTGGTACACACTTTCTTTTTTTTTAAATTTTCATATTTTATTTACATTTCAAATGTTTCAGATCTCCCCTTTGTTACCTCCCCATTCCCTCCGCCTTCCCCCTGCCAATATGGGGATATTCTCCAACCCTCCAACCCACCCACCCACCCACTCTCTTTCCTCCTTGTCATTCTCCTATACTGGGGGATCTAACACCCTCAGGCCCAAGGGCCTCTCTTCCCCCTGACGGATAACAAGACCCTCCTCTGCCACATTTGTGGCCAGCACCATGGATCTCTCCATGTGTATTCTTTAGTTGGTGGATCAGTCTCCAGAAGTATCGGGGGGTCAGGCCAGGGTGGTACACACTTTCAAGCCCAGTGCTTGGAAGGCAGAGGCAGGCAGATCTCTGAGTTTGAGGCCAGCCTGGTCTACAAAGGGAGTTCTAGGACAGCCAGGGCTACACAGAGAAACCTTGTCTTAAAAAACAAAACAAGAAGGATTAATTTTATTTTAATTTATTATTCATTTTTGTATCTATCTTGTGTATGGGTGCTTTGTCTGCATGTATGTCCATGTGCTGCACACATGCCTGGTACCTGTGGAGGCTAAAAGAGAGCATCACATCTCTCTTGGGACTGGAGTTACAAACCACCAAGAGAGTGCTGGGAATTAAGCCTTAGAGTCATCTCTCTGGCCCCAATTTATTAATTTTTTACCAGTGTGTGTGTTTAAGAAGTGTATGTCATATGTGCCTAGGTGTCAGACAGTTGTGAGCCACCCAGTGGAGGTAATGGGAGCCAAATGTAGGTCCTGTGAGAGAGTAGCAATTGAGCTATCTCTCCAGCACCTTATGCCAATGATGATGATGAGACGACAATGACTACGACAATAATGTACTCATGGACATTTTGCCTGCATGTCTCTGCGAAGAATATGAGTTTCTGGTGCTCAGGAAGGTTAGAAGAGGGCATTGGATCTTCTGGAACTAGAATTACAGGTGTTTGTGAACTGCCATGTGGGTGCTGGAATAAAACCCAGGTTCTCTGGAAGAGCAGCCAGTGGTCTTAACCTCTGAGCCATCTCTCCAGCCCTGTATGCCAACTCCTTATAGGAACTGCAGAGCTCAGCAACTCTGGTGTAGTGCTAATACCAGTAAGTTCTGGAGCTGGAGTGTCTGAATTCAAATCCAACTTTGTTACTTACTAGCTGAAGGCCCTTAGATGTGTTACTTAACCTCTCTGCGCCTTAATTCCTTAATAACGTAGGAATATTAATAGTGCCTACTTCATAGGATGTCTTTGGGGCTCAAAATAATACTTGTAAAACACTTTGGACACTGCTATTCAGACATTAAGTACCCAAGAAATAAGAAACAGTAGTCCTTTCCATCCACTCCAAGCTGTACTGAGCAAGAATCACTAAGAATCAAAACATGTCCCTGGGAGGCCTGCTCTTTTCTGAGCAGGGAGGATGGGGTAGAGTTGGAGGGGAGGGAAGGCAGGAGGAGGGGGGAAACTGCTCTTGAGATGTAATGTATAAGAGAAGAATTTTTAAAAGAACATGGCATTTATTACCTGAACCCTTCCCCAGGGATTCTGGTGTGGTGTCATATACCAACTTTTCCAGACACTCGCTAAAGGAATCCCCTATCTGACTTGAAATGCTGCCAGTATTTGGAAACCCTTGGCTGACTGGTGGATAGCTTCTTGCTGTCCCACAGGCATGCTTTGTTCATTCCTTTTTTGTGCCTTTACTCACACAGTTCCTCCTCTTTGGAATCCTAGCTCCACCTTCCCATTTCCTTTCTCCATCCATCTTTTCCCTTCTATGCTCAAACCTTGTCTCCTCTAAGAAACTTTCCCTGACTATACCTTCCTCTTCCTCCTCCTCTTCTTCCTCCTCCTCCTCTTCCTCCTCCTCTTCTTCCTCCTCCTCCTCTTCCTCCTCCTCTTCTTCCTCCTCCTCCTCTTCCTCCTCCTCTTCTTCCTCTTCCTCCTCTTCCTCCTCCTCCTCCTCTTCCTCTTCCTCTTCCTCCTCCTCTTCCTTCTTCTTGTCTTTTGAGACAGGGTTTCTCTGTGTAGTCTTGTCTGTCCTGGGTGGAACTCACTTTGTAGACCAGGTAGCCTGCCTCTGCTTCCCGAATGCTGGGACTAAAGGTACAGGCCACCACACCTGATCCTCTAACCATTTCTTCTTCTTTTCCCCTTTGAACTCCTTCACAGTCTGAATCAGATTCGTGTGCCTGAATACACAAAGCAATCCCTTTGTTTTGGCTGTGTATACTCCTCAAAAGATTGGTAAATTCTGTTAGTTTGTTGATGTGTGGAGTGTTGGGCATTCACCCCAAAGCTAAATACTTGTACACTGAGCTACACCTCCAGACCAATAAACTCTTTAAGAGTCAGCATGTTCTCTCTTCCTCTGTCCCCCTGACCCCAGCACAAAGCCCTATGCTGGCTTCCCAGTAGGTATCCAGTGAAGGTTTATCTGCTGACTTATCTGGCATAACTCAGACTTGGCCGAGGGAATTGGAGGCCCTGGCTCAATCTGTGGCAGTGAGTTCAAGGAGAAGGCAGTAAAACCTCTCTGTTGGCTTCATTTGTTTCTTCAGTGGTCTAGGTTGCAAAATGAGCAGGGTCCTCAGATGAGCCTTCAGTGTGGAGACCTTGAAACTAGATGGATCCTTCAGTTAATGGTTGACATTCTGTTTATCTGAATGATTGCCAAGAATTTCTGCTTACATATGACAGATCAACTGCCTTAGCCCTAAGAGTACAAGATAATTTCTAAGTAGGTTTTATGATTCTGAGATGTAACTAGAATTACTGCAGTCTATCTCCAGCGATTAGGTACATGGAGAATAAGCAAATGATAGCTTGATATTGCTCTATAGGTAGGGAACAAGACCATCCCCCATTTTGACCTCCGGTGTTTTTGTCCTCTGGATTGTCCATAGTTTTAGAGGCTGGGATCTAAAAGAGATAGCATCCAGTGCAGGAGTCCTCTATGCTGCTTGCCCACAAAGTGGGTCTACTGAAGGCCAAGAGTTGGACATCGCTGAAATGTGTTAAGCAGCCAAGTCCAGCTCAGTACCCCACATAGGCCCAACATGGCATTTTAGTGACAAATGATGCTTCTTTTCCTCTGGGATAGGGCAAGAACTCTAGATCCAAATCCATTGGGAACTCAGGGATCAATCTTGTTTAATGATTGTGTGTGGAACGGGGGGTGGGGCTGGTTAATGTTTCTCTGCTTCCTCTTGGGCTATGGGCCATGTCAAGTTCCAGTCCTGGGCTTGTTGTCCCTCCCCTGGGCTGGGCTTTGACAGTACCTAGTGGCATTGAGCAGACACGCCTGCATACATTCCCTGAGAAAAGGCAGTTGCAACCAGGTGTGGCAGTGCCAGGGAGGTAAGGAGTTTGGGAGCTGAGGGAGGGGGCTATGGTGCTGGGTAGAAATACTGCCTGGGAAGAGGCCTGGGTCTTTCCTTCTCTTGACTTCAGCATTTAGCCATTTAGGGCTTTTCTGTGCTTCCCTCTGATGTCCACCTGCCAGGTGCCCTGCCTGCTCAGATTCTCTCTTCAGTCCTCAACTCTCACCTTCTTTCAGACTCCAAGTTTCTTCTCTTCTCACTGATTTTCCTCATCCAAAGAGTCTTCTCATGCCCACGAGGGTCAGATTTCCAGGAAGACACACTTGAAGAGCTCTCAACATAATGTGACTAAGGTTGCCTTTCTGAGATACTTTCTGGTATGTGGGGGTGGGGTGGGGAGGGTTCCATGAAACTGTCAAGACAATGCCAGATGCTGCTGCTTCTTTTCTTGATTATAAGGTAGAGCAGGCATGTACCCAGCATAAGCTTGCCAACAGACCCAAGGATGCGGGACATGCCTTTCCATTTGCTTGAGGGGAGCGGGCAGGCTGAAGATAACTTACAGTAACTGATAGTTTGAGAATATATTGGAAAGGTGGCTCCCAGCTGTTAAAAAGTCATTCCAGCTGTCAGGAATGGCATGACAGAACCCACAGATTTAGAATATTAGATGAAGAAAGGACAATATACACAAAAGGGTTGGTTTTGTTCCTTTCCTTTCCTTTTTCTTATTTATTTATTTATTTATTTATTTATTTATTTATTTATTTGAGACAGAGTCTCATTATGTAGCCTTAACTGTACTGGAACTTGCTATAAAAATCAGGCTGGTTTCAAGTCAAAGATTCTCTTACCTCTATCTCCTGAGTGAGACAGAGGATTAAAAGCATATGCAAACTAGTCTAGCCATAAAAGAATTTTATTTCTTTTTAAAAGAATTTATTTAAAAGAATTTTAATTTTATTTTTTGAGTTTCAAGATAAGGTTTCTCTGTGTAGATCTGGCTGTCCTGGAACTTGCTCTGTAGACCAGGCCGGCCTCTAACTCACAGAGATCCACCTGCCTCTGCCTCCCAAGTACTGGGATTCCACTGCCCAGCCACAAAGACATTTTAATGGGCAGAAGCCACTGGTAAGAGGTCAATACACTTTACAATCTACATTTTACTACGTGTTTACCAGATGTGTGATAAGTTACAGCATTTTCCATGCAAGGTGGCATATGTCTGTAATCCCAGTTCTTGAAAGGCTTGAGACATGAGGTTTGTACAATCCAGACTAACCTGGCTACATGTGTGAATTAAGGTTGTCTGGAGGATGACAGTTCATGAACATGTAGGTCCTGATATACAGGAGGTGTTCTATAAATGGTGGCTGTCACAATGAGCCCAAGCAACACTAGCAAGAGAAGTGGAGGATGGAGGAAAAAGTAGTAATCACCCCAGTGGTGATGAGAGAATGAATGTCAGTCAGCAGAAGCCGTATGAAGAGGCCCTGGCAGGGAGAGGGAGAGAGAAAAGTGAATCCATCAGACTGGCCATGGCGAGCAAGCCTGTCCACAGCAGGTGGATGACAGAGTGGAAAGTAAGCCAGTATCTAAGATATTATAGAATCACAGGGCGGAGGCAGGAAGATAGCAAGGAAAGAAGGCACCAGGTGAGATTGGCTTCAACCACACCAACCTGATGAAAGCATTAAAAAACTCCAAAAGGAAGTCTCTAAGAAAACCCCATATCCCTCCCTGACCATGGGTGGCCTGTGAGTCAGGAATGGCAGGTAGAGTTTGGATTAGGGTTTTTTTTTCTCTTTTTATTGTTTGTTTGTTTGTTTGTTTGTTTTTGAACATGATCGTATATAGCCCAGTCTGGCCTCAAACTTACTATGTAGCTGAGGGTGTCTTTGAACTCCTGATCCTCATGTTCCCACCTCCAGAAAACAAATACATTCACTACCACTTCTGGGCACCCAGAGCTGCATGTTACTAACTAGGCAAGCACTCTACCAACTGAGCAACATCCTGAACCCTGGTGTCTGGGCCTGTGTATAACCTCCTCCAGCTCCAAGAGGGCCTTGTTACTCAACCCCACAAAACACAAAGATTCAAAAACAGCTGGAAAGAATGACAGGGTAAGAAAGGAGACCGGGGTGATGAATGGGCCATATGTGCACATGCATGCCAACTTGCACAAGAGTACAGCTTTGTTGAGTTGTGTGCCCTGTCTCCAAACAAACACTCCTTAAAAAGCAGCCACCAAACGCAGTGCTCTGTTCAAAGGCTTTGAGGAAAATCATTTTGGAATTTGATTCTTAGTTGGCAGCAGAGCAACTGTCTGTGAAACAAGTTACTGAACCTCTCTGAGCCTCAACTTCCTGGTCTGAAAAATGGAGATAACATTACAGAACTGCTCATGATCTCCTGCTTTCGTACTGTGCTCAAGTGCTATGCAAACCTGAACTCAGAGCTTGTCACAGCCTCTGAAACCCTATCTAATTAAACACAGAGCAAAACATGCCTGCTGCAACTCACACCATATCAATATTTGGACTTTAACCCAAAGTCAGGGAAACAGTTTAGATTTCAAAATCAGGTCACTTCCCTGAATGTTTTTAAAATGTGCCTTTGAGCTATTGATGTTGATATAGACAAAGCAAAACTTGAATCCCAGTGCCCACACAAGGGCTCTTAGAGATCCTGAAGGGAGCTACTGGCAATGTTCCAGAAAACTCAAGAAAGAGGCAGAGAACTTCTTAGACGGACCTAGAATCTTAAGGTTAGTCAAGAGGTGTATGGGGCACCTCCAAGGGGAAAAGAGAGAACACCTTCAGTCTGCTTTGTAGTTCATGGGAACAGCCTGAGGAAAGGAAAATGGACCAAATCGGGAGGTCAGAGAAACCCTGGAAAGAAAGAGAAAGGAAGCTCCTCAAATCTCCTCAATCCCGAACAAATGGAAAAAGAAAAGTAGTAACTCTATAAGATGCCATAGAATTTATGGAAAGAATATGGGCTTTCACATCAACCTTACCTCTCTCAAAGCCCGTCTCTGTTACTTGTTGACTGCATGACCCTCGGGAATGACCTTTATTTGTTCTTTTTTTGGGGGGGGGCAGGATCTTTGTAGCCTTGGCTACCCTGGAACTAGTGCTGTAGACCAGGCTGGCCTCAAACTCATGATCCACCTGCCTCTGCCTCCTGAGTACGGGGATTAAAGGCAAGTGCCACCACCACTTAGCAGGAATGACCTTTCTTTTGCTTCAGTTTCCTCCTCAGTAACCAGAGGCAAAAAAGCAAACAAGCAAACAAACACAAAACCAAAAACCAACCAACACCCTATCTCCCAAGGTTGTTCTTTAAGTTTTTTCCTTTGAGTCACTAGCCCATCTTTGTGTATTTATAACGTGTGTGTGTGTCAGTGTCAGAGCATGTTAGTGTCATGGAGCACATGTGGAAATCAGAGGACAATTTTCTGGAGTTGGTTTTCTCTTCTGGTCATCAGGCTTGCATGACAAGAGCTATTGCCTCCTGAGTCATCTCAATGTCCTCCCCCACTCGTTAGGCTCACAAGAGAGACTACATATTCAGGGGCTTGGCAAAGTTTAGTATACACTTGGCAAATGCTTATTCTTGAAAGAGTTGTTTTTTTAATTGTGTGTGTGTGTGTGTGTGTGTGTGTGTGTGCGCACGTATGAGTGTGCAAGTTAGAGGACAGTTTATGGGAGTCAATTCTCTCCTTCCACCATGTGGATTCTGGTATCAGACTCAGATCATCAGTCTTAACAGCAAGCACCCTTACCTATTGAGCCACCTTGCTATCCCAGGTTACTTCCCACTCCCAGGGCTGTCTACACACAAAGCAAGTCCTCCACCACTGACCCAAAGCCCACATCCAGTTTGTGAAACCTAATATCTCATTGGGAAAAACATTTTCTTCTTTATTCCCTCCCTCCCTCTCTTCTTTCTTTCTTTCTTTCTTTTTTTCGAGGGAGGGGTTGAAACAGGGTCTCTCTGTGTAGCCCTGGCTGTCCTGGAACTCATGATGTAGACCAGGTAGACCTCAAACTCTAGGCAGATCTTGCCTGCCTCTGCTTCTTCAGCAATAGGGATAAAGGTGTGCATCACTACAACTGGCTCATTTTCTTTTTTCTTTTTGAGATAGGGGAGGGAGGACCCACTTTGAGTCACTAGCCCATCTTTGTGTATTTATAACGTGTGTGTGTGGCCACTTTGTAGCCCTTGCTGGTCCAGAACTCACTATATGGACCAGGCTGGCTTTGAACTCAAAGCAATTTGCCTGTCCTTGCCTCCCCAAGTGGTGAGATTAAAGATTTGAGTCACCATGCCTGACAGGGCCTTTTTAAAAAAAACTAATGAAGAAACATCATTTAGAGAAGTGACTTATGGGCTGGAGAGATGGCTCAGTGGTTAAGAGCACTGACTGCTCTTCCAAAGGTTCTGAGTTCAAATCCCAGCAACAGCATGGTGGCTCCCAACCATCTATAACGGGATCCGTTACCCTCTTCTGGTGTGTCTGAGGACAGATACAGTGTGCTCATAGAGAAGTGACTTATGTCCTGTAGACTGTCCCCTCTTCCTCTGTCCACTATATTTTTTTGTGACTGAACCTCACTAAGTCACACAGACTGGTCTAGAACTCTTATCTTTGTTTTTGTTTTTATAAGTGTGTGTGTGTGTGTGTGTGTCTGTGAGAGAGAGAGAGAGAGAGAGAGAGAGAGAGAGAGAGAGAAAGTTAGTTGAGATAGGGTCAAATGTAACCCAGGTTGACCTTGAAATCATATAGCTGAGGCTGCCCCTGACTTCTTGACCCCTCACTTTCCAAATGCTGAGTGTGCATCAGCATGCCTGCTCTTGGTCTAAAACCTCTGCTCTCAAGTGAGCCTGCTGCTTTAACCATAACACCCCAGCCAGCCGGGATACAGGTGTGTGCCATCTGTCCTGATTTCCTGCGGCTTTCCTCTCACTCCTCAATTATTTCCCATGAGTATTTCACTGCCCCTTTCCTCTATAACCAAGAGAGCCATCCAGAAGTGATTACAAAGCTTCTTCTGCACCCACCACCGTGTTGCAGAGGTGCCTTGGGTAAGGGAGAAAATGCATTGCATTTTGCTGCATTTCTGTAGGTCCAGCAGCTGCTTGCAAACCTCTTTTCAATTTCAATGGCTGAAGTGGTGGGAGGTGGGGAGAGGCTTTCTTTGTCTGCCTAAGGGAGAGAGGAGAATTTCCTCCCTGGAGTCACTGGCATGCTCTTAAGCAGGCGATTACAAGTACTTGACATTGGGGCCAGGGTAGCAACTGTGCTGTCTGTTCTACGTCGGACACTCTAGGTTAACCACACAGTAGTGAGGAGGAAAAGGAGAGGTCTTGGGCTTGGCAGTTCATTTGGCCGCCTAAGGCAGCATTGTTTCCTCTTCCAGAGATGGCTCTCTTAACCCCTTGATCACCTGCTGGAGCATGTATCTTCCAATGCAACCCTGGGTATGGCCCCATTAACAGATGGGCAAGCAGGTTCATCAAAAGTCAGTAACTAGCCCAAGGTCATTTTAGGTAAAGAATTAGATATAAACAGAAGCTGCATGACCCTTGCATAATCCATCGGTCCAACCTGCTACTTGCCTGGTGGCTTTATCATGTTCTCTTTTTGGCTTACTCCTCACCAGGTGCCCACCTGCCAAGCCCCTGGAAAGGGTCCTTTCCTGCAGCTTAAGGAGAGATACTCATAGCTGGATTTGGAACATGCTCACAGCCAGACAGCTTCCTTGATTTTTGTGTTGAAAAACACAAGGTGACATCAAATTAGCCTTCTTTTTTAACGGCTAGCTTTTTCTTTGGCTGACACCATCGGCAAAAACGCAAGAAATCTGCTGCTGTTAAGAGTCAGGTCTTCTGTTTGAGACTCTTTGGTGCTTAATTATTTTTAGCCATGGTGACTTTCAGTGGGTAACAGGATTGTTAAATGGCTCAAAAGAAAGAATGCATGGGGAAATGATTAGTACAGTTCCTGGCTTGATAAAATTGGAACCCCCGGTTTCCTCTGGCTCATCCATACCCGGACCTACGCCTAGGAAAACTCCTGTTGACTCTTTCTAATAGACATAGGGGAAGGCCTTAGTCCAGAGGACCCTTCTTTCCTGGGGTCCTGGCTTACGTGCACCTGTCTGTGTTTTATCTCCCTCCCCCAGAGTCATTATTCTGGTGGGACCATGGGGCGGGTGCGGCGATGGACCGGGCGGGCACAGAACAGGTGGGTGCAGGCTGGGTGTCCGGCGCTGGGACACAAGTGCTCTGTGTGTAGGGTGGGCGGAAGTCAGGGCGTTTGATCTGAATTCTAAAGGGTGTTGTTCAGCGCCCCACAAAGGTCCCATTGTACAAACACTGGGTATAAAGCAGCATATGACTCTCCAGCACCGGGAGGCGATGAATTGGGACGCAGGCGCGACCACAGGGACCACTCCCCCTACACAGACATGAGACCATAGGGGAGCTGTCTGGGTGGCCTCAAGGATAGGCGCTCCCTGAGGTAACCGGGCTATCTGGGTTTGCCATAAGTCAGGTGCAACGGAGCCGGGGGTGGGGGGCAGAACAAGATAGGCCTGGTGAAGAAAGGGACTCAAGAGGAACGAATGCTGGATGTATGTGAAGAAAGGGGATGGGGCTCAGAGAGGTCAAGTCAAGCGAAGGAGGAAAGGCTGGCTCCAAGAGGGAAAGCAATGACCATCCTTCCTTGCCCGTCACCAGCTCTTAGAAGAGATGGGGGCAGGGGAGGCAGCATTACTATGCCCAGCTTCCTGCCCTAACCTTCTGACAGCTTGCTTCCTGCCTCTTGTTTCACAGGTGTGAATGAGGCAGGATGAACTGGACAGGTCTATACACCTTGCTCAGTGGCGTGAATCGGCATTCTACAGCCATTGGCCGAGTATGGCTGTCCGTCATCTTCATCTTCAGAATCATGGTGCTGGTGGTGGCTGCTGAGAGTGTGTGGGGTGATGAGAAGTCTTCTTTCATCTGTAACACCCTCCAGCCGGGCTGCAACAGTGTCTGCTATGACCATTTTTTCCCCATCTCCCACGTGCGCCTATGGTCTCTGCAACTTATCTTGGTTTCTACCCCAGCTCTCCTGGTGGCAATGCATGTGGCTCACCAACAGCACATAGAAAAGAAAATGCTACGGCTTGAGGGGCACGGGGACCCCCTTCACCTGGAAGAGGTAAAGAGGCACAAGGTGCACATCTCAGGGACACTGTGGTGGACCTATGTCATCAGTGTAGTGTTCCGACTGCTGTTTGAAGCTGTCTTCATGTATGTCTTCTATCTGCTCTACCCTGGCTATGCCATGGTGCGGCTGGTCAAGTGTGAGGCCTTCCCCTGCCCCAACACAGTGGACTGCTTCGTGTCCCGCCCCACCGAGAAAACCGTCTTCACTGTCTTTATGCTCGCCGCCTCCGGCATCTGCATTATCCTCAACGTGGCGGAGGTGGTGTACCTCATCATCCGGGCCTGTGCCCGCCGTGCTCAGCGCCGCTCCAATCCGCCCTCCCGCAAGGGCTCGGGCTTTGGCCACCGCCTCTCACCTGAATACAAGCAGAATGAGATCAACAAGCTGCTGAGCGAGCAGGATGGTTCTCTGAAAGACATACTGCGCCGCAGCCCTGGCACTGGGGCCGGGCTGGCTGAGAAGAGCGACCGATGCTCAGCCTGCTGATGCCATGTACCAGGCAACCTCCCATCCCACCCCTCCCTCACCCCACCCAGGCCTGCCCCTCCTTCTCCTTTGCCGGTGAGCAGGCCTCCGCCTGCTAGGGATTACTCCATCAAACCTTCCCTCCCTCCCTACTCCCCTTCCTCAGAGAGCCTTCTGTGAAAGACCTGGCCGCTGGGGAGTGGGAGCCACTTCTGCACCAGGGCTCAAGGTTATTGAGGGTGTGGGCAATTCTTTCTGCCTATACCCTTTCCTCTTCCCTCTCTCTCTCCCTGAGACGAAGGGATGAGATATTCTGAAGGTGTTTCCAATTAGAAAACTAGTCTTAACCTCCATGCTGTCAGGTACCCCACTTTGGGAGTCATGTCAGTGGGGAGAGATGTTGGCAAGCAGAGTAGAGGAGGGGCTCTGTATTGTGGGTGGAGAAGGGAGGGGAGCTTGCTTGCCTAGTTGCCTGCCACAAGGAAAAGGAGGACACATCTAGGGTGAGGGAGTATGGAGGGAGAAGCAGGCAGATAAATTGGAGTGGGGGTTGATCAGGGCTGCCCCCAGTCCCCAGTTCCCAAGGCCTCTCTCTGCAAATGTTACACATTAAACAGGATTTTACAGTAAATGAAGAGATGTTTCGAGTGTTTGTTGAAGTTCTTTCTCCTGAACCCTCCTCTCTGACCTCCCCCAGGATAAGCTGGTCTTGGTTGGCATTTTGCTGATCAGGAAAAGAAAAGGGCAGAGGGAAGAGTGACTTGAAGCTGCAAACAGGAACCTGGCAAAGCCATCATCGGAGCCATCCTCTCCTGTTTTTCTTTGTTCTGCGTTGTTTTGTCGTTTACTTATGTCTTTCCTGTTGTTTATCCTCTATGGACAGCTAATTCACATCCCTCCTTTTTTTGGTTTTAAATATAAATGATAGCCTCTTCTAGAGAGACAGAAAATGCTAGAGAAATTTTTCTGGTGGGGGGGAAGTGGGAGAGAGGGGGAGAGAGAGACATACTTTCCCAGGCTACCTCAGCTAGGCTCTTCCCTATATTTCTGAGACAGCTGTCTGTCTCCTCCCTGGGTATTCAGCATTTGGTGCCCTACAAGCCTCTGACTTCTCTCCCTCCTCTATAGAGCACCCCAAATTCCATCTGCCTCCCCAGTCTGGCTCTGAACACACGACTCCCCAGGACTCTGCCACAGGGTCAGGCATGTCCAGCAGCAGTTTCCTTGCCAGGCCCTCCTCTCCCATGGGTCAGCTACTGGAGGAAAAGCCCCAGGCTTGGGACTTGACAAAGCAGAGTCTGGCCCTAGCTGTGTCACTTGTTTGCAAGGTGTGCCCTTTCCCAAGCCTTTCTCTCTGGGTATAAACTCCGGCTGGCTTAGCACCTCTCCCAGCTCCCTCCCACACTTGTCTGTGTTTCTAAAGGACCCCTCCCCAGCCCTACAGGGCCTTCCCCCACTGGCACTACCCACCCAAAGTGCCTCAGGGTCCAAGTCCCACCCATCCCTGAGCTGGACAGAGCATTGCCCCCACCCCCGATCATCAGAATCATTTTCCCACTGGAATAATTTGTTTTCTTTTTGAGAGAAAGCATGACATTTTAAAAAGGGAACAAGTGTTATGTAGTGGTACCTGAGTTGGAGGCAGCTTGGGCTATACAGTGTAAGACGCTGCCTCAGCAGTAACAAACCACTCCTTTCCTGTGACAAATTTCCTTTCTCCTTAGACAGGGACGTCACAGTTTGTCAGAGAAGAGGTCCTTATGTGACTGCCAGTGGGCTGTAAAATCCTTTTCCTATGAAGACCCACCCCTGCCTTCTCACACCAAGTATAGACCATCTCCTCTTTGTCCTCAAGAGAAACATTTTCTTGTTCAAAATTCCATCCTGGAGGCTCGGGTGTAGCTCAGTTAGTAAGTAGAGTAGGTTCCTAATTTGTCCTGGCTTCCATCCCCAGCACCATAATTAATTAACCCTAGTCCTTGAGAGAACCTTGCACCCTCATCCAAGTGCTGGTCATCTCAGAAATCTTCTTGTCTTCAGATTACAATTCCAAACCCTAGGTAGTGGCACAAGCCTTTAATCGCTGCACTTGAGAGGCAGAGGTAGGAGCATTTCTATGAGTTCAAGGCTAACCCAGTCTAATGTTTCCCCCTTTCCAGATCTCCCCTTTGGAACCTCCCCATTTCCTCTCCCCTCCCCCTGCCACTATGGGGGTATTCTTCCACCCACCCACCCACCCACTCTCATCTTCGCTCCTTGGCATTCTCCTATACTGGGAATCTAACACCCTCAGGCCTAAGGGCCTCTGCTCCCCCTGATGGCTAACAAGACCCTCCTCTGCCGCATATGTGGCCAGCACCATGGGTCCCTCCATGTGTATTCTTTGGTTGGTGATCCAGTCTCCAGGAGTATCGAGGGGTCATGCCAGTTGCCACTGTTGCTGCCTCCCTGGGGCTGCAAACTCCCTCAGCTCCTTCAGTCCCTTCTCCAACTCCTCCATCTGGGACCTCACACTCAGCCCTACGGTTGCTGCGAAGTGACTCTTGTAACCCAGTCTATATAGGGAGTTTCAGAATAGCTAGGGATAGAGAGAGCCTGATCACCCCCCCCCCACACACACACACAAAAGAAGACTCCAATTCCAGGTCAAGGGTAAAAGTGGGTAAAGGTAGGGGTAAAGGTGGGACAATAGATCTATCAGGCATTAGGAGCCAGAGAGAGGATAGGACATATAACTCTCGTGTCCTGCTAACTAGGTGGAATGTGGCTGAAGGAACCTTGAGGGGTGCTCCATGAAGGCAAAGTCTCAAAGAGGTAGTAGGAAAGGCTGCCTCAGGACTGACCTTTTCATTTGAGGGAAACATACTGAGAGCTTAGTATTCATTGAAGTGTGATGTGCTAAGCAAGCTGGGTAGTAGAGAGAATACTGGAGTTAAGAGATGGGCTTGGTCCTGATGGCCCCTTCTACACTTTAACCTTAGCCTGTCGAAGTCTCAGCATTGGGACATGTAAGTATAGGGTACAAAATAATTGCTGTCTTTTACAGGACTTCTCTGGGAATCAAACCAGTGGTGTTCAAAAACTGATTATAAATTATAAAGCTAATGATTGGGCTAGAGAGATGGCACAGTCAGTGGTCAGGCGCACTGGCTGCTCTTCCAGAGGACCAGGGTTCAATTCCCACGCAACCACATGTGGCTAACAACCTGTCTATAACTCCAGTTCCAGGGGCTTGGACACCCTCACAGACATGCAGGCAACAAAACCTCAATACACATGAAATAAAAATAAAAATTTAAATAACAATAATTATAAAGGTAAAGAGTTAGGCATGGTGGCACACACATGTGATCTCAACACTTCTTAGAAGATGGTGGCAGGAGTGCAGGGCCAGCCTTGGCTAAACAGGGAGTTCCAGGCCGGTCTGGGCTGCATGAGACCCTGTCAGAAAAAAAAAAGTTAAAAGAAATAAGTTGTAAATGTAAGATGTTTTCATAGACACTCACCAGGGACTTTAAAGTGTACTAGAACTCTCCAGGACCCAGGAGGCAATAAATCCAGTTCTACTGGGATGAAGCTTCTGAAAGAATTTGACTCTATTAGTCAGGCATGGTGGTGCAGGCCTTTAATCCTAGTATCCAGGAGGCAGAGGCAGGAGGAACTCTGTGAGTTCGAGGCCAGCCTGGTCTGCATAGCAAGTTCCAGGACAGCTAGGCCTACAGAGAGATGCTGTCCCCAGGAAGGAGAAGGAGAAGAATTTGACAGTAAAGGTCAGGTTTAGCACCCATTTATAATCCCTGGACCCTGGAGGCTGAGCTGGGAGGAATGGGGCTTCAAGGCTAGGCTATTTATCAAGGACCCTGACTGAAAAGAAAAACAAAGTCTTGGCAAAAGTAAGCCTTCTTCAGGGAGTAGGCAACGGTCCAAACAACAAAGTCCAAGAGATTTTGCAAGCTTGAACATGACCTATTGAAGGGTCAATATTCAAGGATTTAAGTTGGGGACAGGAAAAACCAAGGAGCAGACGGTTCTGGCACATTCACTGTCTGCTGTTTGTGAGGTGAGAGGCAGAAGAATGTAGGATCTTTCAGAGGTGTCTGTGTGCAGAGATGCCAGCAGCTGCAGGGAAAAGACAGAGTCAGTTTGTGGATGGAGGCTAGCTGAACTACAGAGAGTAGTCAAAGCATCAGCTAACTGAGTTGAGATTAGAGAGCGAGCTGCAGTATCCATAGAGAATTGGCATGGCAACCACAAATGGCTCAGATGCTCAATCAGATAGCCTGGGCACAGAGTCAGGGCTGGAGGGGAATGCTCACTTCATTTACTGATTCTACAGTGTTTAAATGCCAGATCTGACCTGTAGTATTCAAGGGGCTGATCTGGGCTTCCTTTGAGTCCCAGACTAGGCCAGGCTGAACCTATACTGGCAAGCAAAGAAAGAATCAGGGCATTGAAGTGAAGGGAAACAAAGCAGGAGGCAGACATCTGAAAGGCTTTGTGTCCTCGAATCAATCTGTCAAGAAGGATTCAGGGAGTGGAATGGCTACAGGGCAGGTGGGAAGATAAATTATGACAAGCTTTGTGTCTCTTTAAGAGGTTATCTTTAAGAAAGCCGGGTATGGTGGTGCACCCCTTTAATCCCACAGCACTGGGAAGGCAGAGGCAGGTGGATTTCTGTGAGTTTGACTCCAGCCTGGTCTCCAGAGTGAGTTTCAGGACAGCCAGAGCTATACAGAGAAACCCTGTCTCAGAAAATAAAAGACAAAAACAATATCTATAAGAAAGCGGGAGAGGTGGCTTACTTGTTTTTGCATAGGACCTAGATTCAATTCCCAGCACCCACATGACACCTCAGAAGTGTCTATAATTCCAGTTCAAGGAGATGAAAGATCCTCTTCTGACTTCCATGGGCACCAGGCACACATGTGGTACATAGGCATACACTTAAGTAAAACACATAAAGCAAATAAATCTTTCTAAAAGCACTGTAAGAATATCCATAAGAGCTGGCAGATCACTTGTTCAGGTTCACCCTCAGTTTGAGGCCAGCTGGGTTACATGGACCTTTTCACAAAATACCAAAAAGGGAGAGGTCTGACCAGGGGATTTTAGTTCAATGTAGACTAACCTATACAAAGCCCTAAATTTATACCCAGAACTGCACAAAACTGGGCGCACTGGTGCCTGCCAGTAATTCCAGAATGCTGAAGGATAGGTTTGAGACTCAGTAGTTCAAGGCCAGCCTCATCTACAAATTAAGTTTGAGGCCAGACTGGACTTTCTGATACTCTGTTTCAAAAAGAAAAGAACAGGAAAGAGAAGAAAAGGAAGGAGAGCTGGTAAGATTGCTTAGCAGGTAAAGATGCCTGCTGCCAAGCCTGAGGACCTGATGCTCATTCATCACTGGAACCCACGTGGTGGAGGAAGAGACTCTTCAAAGTCCTCCTCTGACCGCCATGGCATGTAGGCACCCACACATACATGCACGCACACACAGTGCATGAAATAAATAAAATATAATAAAAAAGAAAGACCATCTACAGGGAGTGAAAAAAACATTTTGAATAGGAGTGAAACCTCAGACTACATTTGTAAGTTCACTCTAGTAGGCACACTGCAAGTAGAGAGTGGACTTGGGAAGAGAAAGGCCAGAGGCAAAGCCTGGGAAAGAAACTGAGGGCAGGGCATCTGCCTGGGGCTGTATAGGGAGGGCCCTGGGTTCAATTTCCACATCAAGAAACGACCAGACAAAAATATATCAAAGCAAGTATTCTTTTCATTCTGTGGGTTTTTGTTTGTTTGTTTGTTTTTATTGTGAATGTTTTTAGCAGGTGGGAGTAAGTTGAGATGGACTGGCCCTCAACACTGATCCTTGTGTCCCAGCCTATAGAATATTGGGATTACAGGTCTTCACCATCACATTCTGCATCCTCTCTGAATTCCCATGGTGTGTTGTGGTGTATGCAAAGAGAGGATTTATCACATAATAAGACAGACACTTGCACAAGCTTGACACATACTTGCTGCTTCCTAGCCTGTAAAAGTGAGAGCACAGTAGATGTGGCACAGGCAAATGCAAAGGCTGAGTTTTAATAGTATGCAGACTGTGGTTAGAGCAGAGACTAAGTGGGTTTGGAATTCGTGCTATAGCAGGATGGCTGGTACCTTAAATAGTGAAGGAGCGTGGGACTGGTCAGTAACTGGTCTCATTCAAGTTTGCATCAGTTTGTTCAGGAGAATGGACTCTTGGCTATCACATGTAGAAATCTTCCTAAGGTTAAAAGTTCAGCCCCTTATTAGATTGACACCTGCACACTTCTGATTAGACACAGACTGTGGAGAACTGGGTCAGTGTAGACCTCTGTACAAATAGTTGTATTAAAGTTAGGGAGAGGGCTCAATGGTTAAGAGCACTCGCTGCTCTTGCAGAGGACCCAGGTTCAGAGTTTCTAGAACCCACATGATAGTTCACAACTGCTGGTAACCTCAATTCCAAAAAATTTGATACCCTCGTCTGGCATTCTCAGGCTCCTGCACACATGTGTGCACATGCATACACTAAGGCACACATATAATAAATAAATAAATAAATAAATAAATAAATAAATAAATAAATAAATATTTAAAACATGAAGGTGAGCTGGGCCAGGAAGATGGTTCCATGGGTAAAGGTACCAACCACCAAGCCTAAAAAAACCTGAGTTGGACACTGGGTAAAACACACATGGCAGAACACAGCCAAATCTTTCTTTTTAGAGGACTATAATCTTTTTTTCCTTTTTTTTTTAAAAAGAGATTTATTTATTTATGTTTTTAGTCTGTCTCTCTCTTTTTTTCCTTTCTTGCTCCGGCCCCACTTGCTTTGGCCCTGCTCTCTCTGGACCCGCTTGCTCCAGTTCAAAGATTTATTTATTTATTTATTTATTTATTTATTTATTATATGTAAATACACTGTAGCTATCTTCAGACTCCCCAGAAGAGGGCACCAGACCCCATTACAGATGGTTATGAGCCACTGTGTGGCTGCTGGGAATTGAACGCAGGACCTCTGGAAGAGCAGTCAGTGCTATTAACTGCTGAGCCATCTCTCCAGCTTTTTTTTTTTTTTTTAAAGATTTATTTTATTTATATGAGTACACTGTAGCTGTCTTCAGACACACCAGAAGAGGGCACCAGATCTCATTACAGATGGTTGTGAGCCACCATGTGGTTGCTGGGAATTGAACTCAGGACCTCTGGAAGGGCAGTCAGTGCTCTTAACTGCTGAGCCATCTCTCCAGACCCCTAGAGCCAACTCTTGCAAGTTGTTCTCTGACCTCCATATGTGTACCATGGTGCTCGCGCACGCGTGTGCACTCACACACACACACACACACACACACAAAATGTAAGACAGAAGCTGAAGGTAAGTTTTGGAAGAAAACAGGGGATGATTTGACAGTGGACTTAAGGAAGAAAGGGAATTGACAGAGAAGATAGCAGACTGTTGTCCATGTCAGCTAAAGTCTGTGGAAAGTTAGTGCTCCCTAATGATTCGATGACCTCCTACCTGTGTGAGTTCACCATACAGTCACCCTGTGCCTTAGGTTAACAGAGATAACCTGTGTCTTGGAGTTGTCATGAACTTGTGTAGAGGATTTTGTTGTTGTTAATAGTGTTTGTTAATCTCCTGTCTTTGCCTCTTTAGTACCGTAATTACTGGAATGTACCATGCCCAGCTTGTCCTGAGTTTTCAAAACGTGTTTTAAATACAGAGTATTGTTCTGGGCTTATTATATAGCCCTAGCAGACCTGGAACTCCTTATGTAGGCTAGGCTGGTCTCCGACTCATAGAGATCCACCTGTTTCTGCCTCCTAGGGACTATGCTTGTCAGAAGTATTTTAAATTAGCTCCCCCACCATGTGTTAACTGTGATACTGGGGATAGAAACTAAGGCTTACAGATTTGAAGCAAGTGTTTCGCCACTAAGGATCTATCTCCCCAGCCCCATCATGAGTATTATATGTGATATATGTGTGCATATATGTACACACACACACACACACACACACACACACACATATCACTATGTAGGCCAAGTTGGCCAGGCTGGCATCAGACTCACAGAGATCCCCCTGCCTCTGCCTCCCTAGTGCTAAGATTTACAAAAGTTTCTGCCACCATGCTGGGTTATGCTTTTTTTCCTTTTAAAAACTATTTCTTTATTTTTATTTTATGTATATGAGTGTTTTGCCTGCATGTATATATGTATATCACATTTGTCTTTGGTGCCAGAGGCCAGAAGAGGGCATCAGATCTTGTGAGCCGCTATATGGGCCCTGGGAACTGAGCCTGGGTCCTCTACAAGAGCAGAATAGTATCCTTAACCACTGAGCCATCTCTCCAGCCCTCCCCCGCCATGCTTTAAGTTTTTTATATCTTAACTTTATTGTATGTGTGTGAGTGTTTTGTTTGTGTGCATATATGTGCACCATGTGCATGCCTGGTGTTCAAGGATTTCAGAAGAATGCAACGGATCCCCTGAAGCTAGAGTTATGGATAGCAGTGAGCCACCATGTGAGTGCTATGAATTGAAACCAGTTCTCAGCAAAAGCAACAGTAAATACTGTCTCTTCAGCCCCATGCTTTTTCTTTTTCTTTTTAAACAAGCTTTCTGGATTGTCTTCTTGTCAACTGCCACATGTATAGAGGCAAGTCTACATGTTTATTTGCATTCATATGTAGTGGTATATAGAATCACATTAGTATGTGAATTAAGGGGTGGGTGGGGTATTATGATTCTTTTGCAATTATTTAATATATTTTATACTTTAGCTTAGTCAAAGTCTTACTATGTTGCCTTGGCTGACCTGGGACTCCCTATGTAGACCAGGCAGGTGTCAAAGTATTTACTTACCTATGAGAAGCAGGGGTTTCATGTACCCATGGCTGTCCTCAAACTCCTTATGTAGCCAAAGATGATCTTCAATTTCTCTTCCTCCAGTCTTTGCCTCCAGAAGGATAAGATTACAGGTTTGTACTACCACACCCACTTTTATATGGTACTGGAAACCCAGGGTTTCATGTTGTTGTGTGACAAAACTTTTTCCTGGGATGAGGTGGTTTGAATAACAATGACCCCCATAGGTTCATAGATCTGAATGTGTAGTTACCAGGAAGTAGAACCCTTTGAAAAGATCAGAAGGATTAGGAGGTGTGGCCTTGTTGGAATAGGTGTAGCCTTGTTGGAGGAAATGTGTCACTGGGGGAAGGCCTAGACTCCCCCTCCCCTCCTCATCAGGATACAGCTCTAAGCTACTGCTCCAGCACCATGTCTGCAGCCATGTTCTCTGCCATGATGAAAATTAACTAAACCTCAGGATGGAGGTAATGCACGCCTTTAATCACGCCACTCAGGAGGCAGAGGTAAGAGGATCTCTGTGAGTTCAAGGCTAGCCTGGTCTACAAAGCAAGTTCCAGGACAACCAGGGCTGTTACACAGAGAAACAACAACAACAACAACAACAACAACAACAAATCCTGAGAAACAAACAAACAAACAAAAGGACTAAACCTCTGAAATTATAAGCAAGCCCCAAATTAAATGCATTCTTTTACAAAAGTTGCCTTGGTCATGGTGTCTCTTCACAGAAATAAACAGTGATGAAGACATGGAGGGATGCAACACACATTATCTATTCACCTCAGACAGGGATCCCACGACAGAACAAAGTGTCAGACACCATCCAAGTCCAACTTAATGAACCAATGAATGTCATTAGCATTATTGACAGGAATGTGGGTAAAAGGTTGGTTACTTATGGATACAGAAATGACCAAAGCCCAGCACCAATGACAGCTCACAAAGGCTGGGAGCTTGGAGCACATCCTGCAAGCAGCTCAACAGATCAGAGAGTGTCCTCTTTCTATGTGACTCAGTTAACCTTAGTCTCTTTCAGGCAGCTAGTGTGTTCTCAGAGTCTTCTTTATAACTTAGTTTGTGTAGGAGTGACTTTCAGCAGCCTTTATTGTTTACTCTTGTGAGGGAAGGACCTGGTGAATCTGGTCAGTTTCAGGAACTTCTTGCAACTGTGTTGAGTTGTATACCTTCTGGCTTAAGGAGCTTGGGAGGTCATTCTCAGAGAAGAATACTCCATAATACCTATATGCTGGACAAACACATTACCATCTGAATTACATCCTTAGCCTTTGGCTTTAATTCCTAATGTAATTTAATCCTAATGTAATCCCATGAAAGCAATGTGTCCCAATTATTACATAGTCTGAAACTTTGTTGGCAGATTTAGATGGAAGAGAGTAGAATAGTGGTCACTAGAAACAGAACAAGAGACAGCAGAGACCGGAAGAGAGGTTAGATAACCAGTATCAAAATAGAATTGTATAGGAGATTTTGATTCTGGTGGTCGGTAGAAGGAGAGGATAATGATATCCTATAACTATTTCTGACATATTTGAAAAAAATATTTAGAACAGCTGAAGTGGTAAGGCACACCTGTAATATTAGCACTTGAGAGGAAGAGATAAAAGTACTGTTGAAAGTTTACAGACAGCCTGGGCTATATAGTGAGTTTCAGGTCAGCCAGGGATATAACAAGATCCTATCTTTAAAAGGAGGCAGAGGAAGAAGAAGCTGTGTCTGCTTGCACAAGACTATATTTCCAGAACTTGGAAGTGAGGATCAAAAGTTCAAGACTAGCCTCAGTTACATAAGGTCATGTTGTCAAGATGGTCCAGAGGATAAAGGGACTTGCCCACATGGCAGAAAGGAGATATCTGATACCTCCAAGTTGCTTCCTGACTTCCACAAACATTGTGGAACAATCTGCAATCCCCACACACTAATAAATAAATGTAACTATATATATAAACCTCTGTCACTAAACAAAAAGGACTGAAGATATAACACAAGCATGTTTGCCTTGTATACACAAAGCCCTGTGTTCAAACCCCAGGGCCAATTAACAGAGCATTGGAGTATCTGCCTGTGATCCCAGCACTTGGGAGGTATAGGCAGGTGGGATAATTTTGTTACATAGTTTGAAATCAGCCCGGGATACTCAGACCAGGTCTCGAAAAACCAACCAACCAACCAACTCCTACAAAAACAAAACAAAAACAAAAGCCTCCCACACCACAAGTTGTCCTCTGACCTCCACGGGTATTTTGTATTAAATGTGAATCCACAATCACACACACACACACACACACACACACACACACACACACACACGTTAAATGTAAAAAAAAAAAAAAATCATTAAAAATGCAAAGGAATGACCTTGGTAGATTAAAAGGAAAGGAGACTGAGTACGGGTAAAATGGCTTAGCAGGTAAAAGTGTTTGCTGCCCAGCCCTAAAACTGAGTGCCATCCCTAAAACCCACATGCTAGAAGAGAATCAGCTTCCCAAAGTACATGACACAGGTAGACTCACACAAAATAAATTAAGATTTACTTTTTTTTTAAAAAAAAAAAAGGACACGAGCTGGGCAGTGGTGGCGCACGCCTTTAATCCCAGCACTCAGGAGGCAGAGACAGGCGGATTTCTGAGTTCGAGGCCAGCCTGGTCTACAAAAAGAGTTCCAGGACAGAGAAACTCTATCTCAAAAACAAAAACAAAACAAAGCCATGAACATGTAAGCCTGTGCCATATTTGGTATTAAATTAAGCATTGATGTACATAGTCTCAGAGCTTCAGTACTGGCAAAATAGCTATTGCTATCCCAATACATGTAGATAAAGAAATGGTGACTCAGAAAGGTTAAGCAATATTTTCTAAGGTTGCACAGTTTAAACTGTTTAATCCCAGTACTAGGGAGAGAGTAGCAGGTAAATATCTGTAAATTCAAGGACAGACTGGTCTCTTTACCAAGTTCCAGCCAGGGCTACACAGTGAGACCTTGTTAAAAATAACAATCAAAAGGTCACACAGTTCAAGACTGTGGAACTAGAATTGAAACCCAGGCAGCCTGTCTATAATCCTAGCTCTCAGGAGGCTAAGGCAGAGCATAGAGGTGTTTACTGCCAACCTGAGCTATAGCAAGACTCTGCTCCTAAGTAATGCTGACAACAAAGCCCTGGGGCTATCCCAAGCCCAAGTTTGCACTATTTCCTTTCTATAACTCGTTTTTAGGAAGAGAAGAGGTACTGAAAATGGACTCCAAAGCATTATACATGTTGGGCAAGCACTCTACCAGTGAGAACCCTTCTGCACCATTGCCTCGGTCCCAAAGAATTCTTTGATGTTTGAAAAGGCATATAGTGTGTGGCAGGCAGCATGCAGAGTTCACTATAGTAAAATATCCCTAAGTCTTAACCTGCTGGAAAAGAAAATGTGTGTGTGATTCCGAGAGAGAGAGAGAGAGAGAGAGAGAGAGAGAGAGAGAGAGAGAGAGATGGTGAGATAGTCCAGGATGCAGGAAGATGCCATTCTGGCATGCAGAAAAAGTGTCCATCTCAAGGGAGATAATCAGGGATGCAGGGAAGGTGGAGAGAGACATTTATTCAAAATCCCAACCTTCAAATGTCTAAGTTTAGATAAGCTTTTTACTTTGATTTGATTTTTATATGTATGGGTGTTTTGGCTGCATGTGGATGCACGACATTCATGCTTAGTATCCAGAGGCCAGAAGAGGGCCTCAGATCCCCTAGAATTGGAGTCAATTTGTTGTAAACTGGGAATTGAACCTTCCTTCTCTAAAAGAGCAGCCAGTGCTCTTAACACCACCCCCCCTACCCCCCCACCCCCGCCGGCCTTCTCTCAATATAATCTTTTGAAATTCATCCTTTCTCTCCTCAACCCAGCAATGACCTCTTAAGGTCCCTTTTTTGCTTTTCTGCCCTCTCGCCCCCATGCTGGGGGCGGACCTAGTCCTTAATCATGCAAATCAAGGACTCTCCTGCTGAGCTATACCTCCTGCCTCCCTCTGTCTTTTTCTGATTCCCCATTGGCCTCCTTTGAAGGGACAAAGCTTTTAATTCCCCAGATACCTAGGCTGATAAGTTCAAGAAAGACTGGCCTAGGCAAACTTAGTAAAACTCGCTGTCAACAGAAAGGTTAAAAGGGGCAAGCAGGGAGGGGAGGGGGAGCAGGCGGCTAAGGATAATGTCGCTGGGTGGTAGAGCGGCTGGCGCTACTAAGTCCTAGGTTTCATCCTCAGTAACCTTGCCACTTGCCACATCCAACAAAAATACGTGGGAGAATTAGCTCCAACCTGAACTCATTCCCACAACAATATAGACAATTTGCCGGACAGACACACTTGGCTGGTAATTTGTCTTCAAATCTTTGGCAAATCCCTTTCTTCCTCCTCTCTCTTTTCTATTGTAGCCATAATGTCCTAAGTGATAAGGTATAGCTCGGGACTTAACACTTATTAAAGTGCTTGCTCTGTTCCAGGCGCTGGGTTAAACATTATCTCCTTTAATCATCACCCATCCTTTGGGTGAGCACCATGATGTTCCCATTTTACAGATGAGGAAACAGGCCCATGTAGAATAAATAACTCATCTACATCACTCAGCTAGGAAAGAAGGGGCCAAGCTGTGGAACTGGAATTCCAGCTAACCAGGTGCTGGAGGCAAAGAACATTACCTACTTCTGGGCCATATATTCCCCTTGGACTGGCCACTAGGCTTCCTTAGTGGCCTGCCCTCATGCATCTCATCCACGTATGACAAAAGTCACCTTAAAACATGAAGCCACCAGGCCATGCCTTTAATCCCAGCACTAAAAAACAAGTGAATCTCTGTAAGTCTGAGGCCAGACTGGTCTACATATTGTATTCTAGGCCAACCATGGAGACTTAGTGAGATCTTGTCTCAGACAAAACATGAAGTCATGGTGGGGCTAAAAGATGGCTCAGTAGTTAAGTGTTTACTTGCTGCTTTTACAGAGGACCCAAGTTCAATCCCCAGGACTCACTCAACCCCAGTGGCTACTTTAAAGTAGGGTACAAACATCAGGCATAGTTGTATATGCTTTAATCTTAGCACTGGGGAGGCTGAGGCAGGACTATATAGTGAACTCCAGGCTAGCCAGGGCTATGTAGTGAGAATCTGTTTATAAATAAATAAATAAATAAATAAATAACAAGAGTAGGGCATATTGGGGTGTGCCTGGAATCCCAGCAGGAGACAGGAGCCCCCCTGGCCAGTGAGGAGTTCCAGGTTCAATGAGACACCCTGTTAAGGTAGAGAGTGATTGAGGAAGATACCTGACCTTGACCTCTGGCCTCCAAATACACACTCTGCACACTCACTTACGTGCATTTATATGTTGCACACACACACAGACGTGGACTCGTTTTGTGCTTCCAATTCTTTGTGAAAGTCATTATTTTATTTTTTTGTGGTGCTCAGGAGCAAACCTAGAGCCTTGTACATGTTAGACAATGTTCTACCATTGAGCTACATCCTCAGCTCTTACTTTTTTCCTTAAGATGTAGCCCAGGCTAGCCTTGAATCTGTAAGCCTCCTGCCTTTGTCTTCTGAGTGCTGGGAATATAAGCCTGTGACACCATGCCAACACTGGGCTAGGCTTGTAATGGCTTTTCTCTGCTTCTAGGGTAAAGCATAGAAAAATACTATTTAGGATCAGGTCTGAGCACCCCAACTTGTCAAAAGTGTTCGTGGCTTGCTGACTTTTCATTGCAAAACCAGGGAAAGGTTTGGGTGAAATCTGTCCCGGCGAGACAGGACTGGACACAACCGTGACTGCCCCTCCTGTCTGATCTGCATTTCCCAGCAGAAGCTCCCTCTGCCTTCATTCTTTCCAGGAAATCTTCCTGTTTCCCTACATCCAGCTTCCAGCTACTCTTTCCTCGAACACACACACACACACACACACACACACACACACATGAATGCTGTATTGTGTCTCCTCTTCGTCTTTGTTCACACTGGTTGTTCTACCTCTTTTTTGAGACAAAAACAAAGCAAACAAACAAACAAACCCAGCTCTCACGTCACCTCTGCAGAGAGAATGTGAAATCATAACTCTGGAGCCTGATTATTTTGTTGATCTGAGCGTCTTTCCCAGAGTTAGAATGAAGATGAGCAGTATCTTGTAGAATGCAAATTGAGAGGAGGCACTGGCTGTCAGGAGCCACACAGATGCCAACCATCAACTTCTGAGACCCCAAGAGCAATAGCTTCCTCACTTCCTTCCACTGCCTGGTTCCAGCTTAGTCTTTTTAAAAAAAGATTTATTTTATTTTAATTTATTTTATTTATATGAGTACACTGTAGTTGTCTTCAGACACACCAGAAGAGACCATCAGATCTCATTACAGATGGTTGTGAGCCAAGATGTGGTTGCTGGGATTTGAACTCAGGATCTCTGGAAGACCAGTCAGTGCTCTTAACTGCTGAGCCATCTCTCCAGCACCCAGCCCAGTCTTTTTCTGTCAGACTAGAAACTTAAATGTGAGGAGCCCAAGTCACTATTTAGCTTTGTAATCTTAGTGACTAGACAAGGTTGGACACCACATAGAATTTTATCTAAATAAATGATATCAGAGTCTTTCTTCTCTATTCCAACAGAGGAAAGAGGTGGGGGAGGATGGTGGCTTTTGGTCCTGCTATGAATGGGACACAGAGAAAGCAAATTGAATAGACCCCACCTTGGCCTGGGCTGTGAAAACAACCATCACATGTTTAAGCCTTTGGCATCTCAGACTTGGAGTGCCCCCTGCTTTTCTCTTCTCTTTTCTCTTTCTTTGTTAATGAGAAACATTGTTGATGCTATTGTTTTGGTTTGGTTTGGCTTTTGTTTAAGACTGGTCCTTCTGCAGTCCTGGATGGACTGGACCTCATTACGTAAACCAGGCTGATCTCAAACTCACAGAGATCCATCTGCCTGGATGCCCCAGATGCTGTGTTAAAGGCATGTGCCACCAAACTTAGGACCCTGAGCATGCATGTGCATACCTTCTCTCTCTCTCTCTCTTTCTCTCTCTCTCTCTCTCTCTCTCTCTCTCTCTCTCTCTCTCTCTCTCTCTCTCTCTCTCTCTCTCTCTCTCTCT
>JADRCH010007331.1:99225-118635 GCA_019843965.1 Rhynchomys soricoides
TCTCTCTCTCTCTCTCTCTCTCTCTCTCTCTCTCTCTCTCTCTCTCTGTGTGACTCAACAAGGCAAGTTGAAAGAAGCTGGGGCCAGCCTACTTGTGGGAGTCAGAAGACAATTTTCAGGAAAGCACCCTTACTGGCTGAATCATCCCCATTTCCATATTTTTATTTGATCTTTTCAACAATTTTGTGAGAAAACCCAGGCAGATCTGGGCCTGCTGGTATTGACCTATAATCTCAACATTTTGGAGGCTGAGTCAGGATGGTTGAGTTTGAGGCCAGCTTGGGCTACACAGTGAAACTGTCAAAAAACAAAAAAGAACAATAACAAAAGCCAAAGTGGACTATGGACTCATTTTTTAAAAAGAGAACCTCAAGAAGGTAGATGTGCGCATATTTTCTCGCTCAGCTGAATCTAGGAATTCAAGTTGGTGCTCTTGTACAGTACCATGCTGCAAGACCCATCATGGCTGTTTCTTTTTTCCATATTTTTTTATTAGATATTTTATTTATTTACATTTCAAATGTTATCCTCCCTGCCCAGTTTCCCCTCCAGAAACCCCCTATACCCTCCCCCTGCTTCTATGAGGGTGCTCCCCACCCACCCACTCCTGCCTCACTGCCCTAGCATTCTCCTACACTGGGTCATTGAGCCTCCACAGGACCAAGGGCCTCTCCTCCCAGTGATGTTAGATAAGGCCATCCTCTGCTACATATGCAGCTGGAGCCACAGGTCCCCCCTGTGTACTCTTTGGTTGGTGGTTTAGTCCCTGGGAGCCCCAAGGGAGGGGAGGGGGTCTGGTTGGTTGATATTGTTGTTCTTCCTATGGGGTTGCAAACCCCTTCAGCTCCTTCAGTCTTTCTCCTAACTCCTCCATTGGGGACCCCATGCTCAGTCCTAAAGCCGATACTTAAAGGAATTGGTGGAAGGGCACCACCAGGAGTGGAGCCTGTGGCTTAATTTGGCTCAACATGGGAAACCTCACCCAGCCCAGACACAGACAGGATTGACAGATTGATAGCTCTTTGTCGATTCTGTGGGTAGTGGTGCATAGCTGTTCCTTACTTGGTGGAGCCATTTGTCTGGTTAATTCCATCATGACCATTTCAATGGAGTCCCAAACTCAGCATTTATTACTAGTCTCCTCCTGTCCATAACAAAAAGCAAATAAAAATAACAAAAAAGAACCTGCTATCGTGGTTCAAGGTATCTGTCTTAGTCACTATTCTATTGCTATGAAGAGATACCTTGACCAAGGCAGCTGATAAAAGAAAGCATTTAATTTGAAGGCTAATAGTTCCAGAGAGTTGAGTTGGTGGGCACCATGGCAACAGACAGGCAGGCATGGGGCATGGTGCTGGAATAGTAACTAAGAGTTTACATCACACACATATACACAGAGAAACACAGAGAGAACACTAACTGGGAATGCTGTGGGCTTTTGAGGCCTGAAAGCCCACCCCCAGTCAGTGACACACCTCTTCCAGTAGCTAGGCCACAGTTGCTAATCTTTTCCAAACAGTGCCACCAATTGGGAGCCAAACATTCAAATATATGAATCTATAGGGGTCATCCTCATTCAAGCCACCACAGTATCTCTCCTTTATGTTAGAGATTCATTTTCTAAGGTGAGGAGATGGCCCAGCAGGTAGGAGCACTGCTTGCTGCTCTTGCAGAAAACCACCAGAGTTTGGTTCCTTGAACCCAACTCACAACCGTTTGTTAACTCCAGTTCCAGGAGATTCCAGGCCCTCTTCTGGCTTCTGTAGGCACTAGGCAGGCATTTGTGCACATATACACATGCAAGCAAACAGTCATACACATTAAATAAAAATAATCTTTTAAAAAAGATTTGTGTGTGTGCGCGCGCCCACAGAGGCCAGAGGCAGTGTGTGTGATCCCCTGGAGCTAGAGTTACAGGTATTTTTGAACCACCTATGTGGGTGCTAGGGTCTGAACTTTTTTCCTCTGATAGACTAGTATGCACTCTTTAAATTTGTAGTATTATTATTGTTATTATTATTATTATTATTATATTCAGTGTGTATGAGTGTTTTGCCCACATGTATGTCTGTGTACCAGTGTATACCTGGGTGCCCTCAGACACCAGAAGAAGGGCACCAGATCCTCTGGGATCGCAGTTATAGACAGTGGTGAGCTGCCATGTGGGTGCTAAGAATCAAACTCTGTGTTTGGTGTTCTGGAAGAGCAGCCAGTGCTCTTGACTCTGAATCATCTCCTTTGCTCTAATGTTTTGGTTCTTTTTTGGTTATTATTTTTTTAATGAGACAGGATCTTTCTCTGTAATCCAGGCTGGCCAGGAATTTGGGATGATTCTCAGCCTGGCCACATTGGCTTTGGTTAAGGGTACTTCCCTTTCCCAATCACCAAGGCTAGAAGCCCGAGTTCCATGCTCAATTCTCACCATTTCACCGGATCCTGCAAAGTTAACCTTCAAAATCTCTGAATTAAGTTTAACGTCTAAAATTTATTTTGAAGCCAGGCATGAAGGTACATGCATGGAATCCCAACACTTGAAAGGCAGAGACAGGTGGCTCTCTGTGAGTTCCAAGTTAGCTGGGGCTACAAAGTAAGACCCTGTGTTTCATTTTTTAAAGTATTCATTTGGAATTTTTTTATATGTATGTTTTTGCTTGCATGTATGTCTGTGTACCACACACATGTCTGTAACCCTCTGATGTCAAAAGGGAACTAGAATCCCTGGAACTGGAATTACCGATGGTTGTAAGCTACCATGTGGGTGCTGGGAACCAAGCCCAAGGTCCTTTGAAAGAACAGCAAGTGCTCTTTACCACCAATCTATTTCTCTAGTTCCAGTATTTTATTTAAAATGTTTTATTAGTGGTGTATATGCACATGAATTGAGGCCAGAGGGAATTATCTCCTCTGACCATGGCTCTAGGGATCAACTTCAAGGCTTCCTGCTTTGTGTGACAATTACTTTTACCTAAAGGGCCTAAAATTGTATTTAATGTTTTCTCCTCCTCCTCCCCCAAAACTCTTTTTAATTCATGTTGTATCCTCCCCATCACTGTTGCCCTCGGGAAAGTGCACAATATCTTAGACATCCTCCTCGCATCCATTTGCAGGCTTTCAGGCCTTCCCCCTTCATCCTTTCATTGTTCTAGGGATCTTTTCCTTGAACAGATCTGAGTCTGCTACTCCCTAGTTGGAAAAAAAAAAAAAGCCCAGCCTTGCACTCCTACCTCTAATCCTGGGGTTTCCCAATCTCTCTCATTTTGTCTTTGAGGCCCAGGCCAAATGATGTCTCCCCAGTGAACTCTGAGCCTCACTCTAGCCTTGAAAGGTCTGTAGCCTTATTTATTTCATTTAGCTTGTATTGATTGTTTGTTGGTCCACTAGACTGGGAGCCTCCTGGATACAGGTAACAGGTTTACTCAGTGTCTTTAGTATTATTCTTCTTTCAAAACAGGGTTTCTCTGAGTAGCCCTGGCTGTCCTGCAATTCACTCCGTAGACCAGGCTGGTCTTGTAGTCAAGAGATCTGCCTGACTCTGCCTCCCAGGTGCTGAAATTAAAGGCATATACCATCACCAATCAGCCAATGTCTTGAAACACATATGTAATCTAAGTCCTTAAACCTAAGAGGTGGCTATCTCAGTTTTTGTTTGTTTTTTGTTGAGACAGTCTCATGTAGCCCAGGCTGGTCTCAAACTTTCTATGTAACTAAAAATGACCTTGAAGGAATGCTGGGATAACAGACTTGTGCTCAGTTTTATGTGTTGCTAAGGATTGGATCGAGGACTTTGTGCGTGCTGAGCAAACATTCTTACCACTGAACTACATCTCCAGCCCCTGTCCCCATTTTGTGACAGTGTTTCACATAACCTAGGTTGGCTTTGAACTACACATGTAGCCAAGGATGACTAAATTCCTAATTTTCCTGCCTCTATCTCCCAACTTCTGGGATTAAGCAACTCTAGCTCAATAAATGGCTATTGAAAAATATTTTTTTTCTGATGTATCTGAAAATGTATGACAAAAGGACCAACTTTCTGATATTTATTGGATGAGGTAAGAATAATCCTCAAGGATCCACAGTTAGTGTTCTTTCTCTTCTCTTCCACTCTTCAGCTCCCCTCCCCCCAAAGAAAGCAAAGAACAATTTTAACTCTTTATTTGAAACAATTCCAGAGACAAGTTAGTTGTGACAACAGTTTCTCACTACAACACAAGGGTGGGCATGGCTCACTGAAGGAACAGGCCAGGCACCTTAGTACAATATATACATTTTAACAGTGACTAAACTGATGACAGTTATAAAAACACAAAAAGAAGGCTGGGAAACGGCAAAGACAACAGGGAAAGAACTGGGTGCTCCCTCTGCCAGACACTAATCTTTCTGGGCCCACAAAGGTAAGATAGGGAGAGAAGATGTAGGCAGTAGGAGCAGGACCATAACTCCCCAGCTATCTGTTGACCATAAACCCCATCCTGGATGGCCTAGGACCTCATATTGTGGGCCTGGCTCTGATGGGAGGGGTAGAACATCGGGGAACCCAGCCCCAGTCCAAGTGAGAGGGTCAGTTTTGCCTTGGGAGCTCTGTTCATGGAACTAAAGGGAGGCAGTTACAGAAGGGCTAAGCATGTTGACACCATGGTTCATGCCACCGTAAGATGGCAGAGAGAGAGACAAACACATAAACCAAGGGGACAGGAATCATCTGCACAATAGGAGTCTGCTCCCCATACTGAGTCATTCTCTGCCTTTGAGGAAAGAAAGCATTTGGAACCTTTGAGAAACTGTAGCATTGGGTGGTGCTGGCAGGGTCGGTCAGGTAAGGGACATGGTAGTGAAGGGTGCCGACAATAACTTCTCTCAGGAGGGATAAGAGTGTCTGAGCTCTGTGCTTTAGATCAATGGTCCCCTCACTTTCAGACCTCTCAGACAAGACCCTTTCACATGGTACAGGGAAGAGGAGAGAGAGGATACAGGGCAGAGAAGGCAGCTGGGCTCTTCCCTAGGTCAGACGTAGGAGTACCTACATTGATGTAGGTCAGGAAACCCAAAGCCAACAGGATCACCAGAGCTATCATCACTCCATCAAAGTCAGGCCCCAGCAGAAAGGGTTTACATAAACAAAATGGGCTACCAGGTTCACGTCCATCACTGGGGGAACTAGCCCCTGAGTACACTGGGGCCCCATGATTATCAAGTGGTATGACAGAAGGTTAAAGGCAGGGGTTCCTGGGAAAGGCAGGGAAGGAGAGAATAGAAGGAGCCAGTCAGGGCCCTTCAGAATAGATAGCATTGGTTCCTGGGCCAGTTACCCCACAGGACAGACACTGATGTTATAGGTGGATTCAAGGTACCACATGGGTTCAGTCTAGGTCTTCTTCCCCAGGACGACCAAGTTCCTCATAAATCTCACGCACAGCCAGAATGCGATTGAGCATGCTCTCCAACATGCTTCGGTCCATAGGAATCACAGAATACCAGAGAGGTGACTCAGCGATGCAGGAGCGCTCAGGTTGCAGATAGAACACATCATTTCGAGTCCGGAGGCTTTCAGGGCTATAAGAGTGGGGGTGGTGGTGGGGGTGGGAAGATAGAACAGACGTCAGTAGTACCAAGGCAAAGCAGGCCTCTTAGGTCCACATGGTAAGTCACTCTTATACACTCACCAACTCACCATTTAGAGAGATAGAACTCATAGAACTTGACGGGGCAGCGGAGGGGATTCATGCGATTCTCACGCTGCTCTAAGATAGTTTCATCTTCTCTCTTTCGTTTCCCAGGACCTGTGTCTATAGTGGGGAGAAATGACCCAGACTCTTTAGAACACAGGCCCAATGAGCCACCTCCCAGAGCACAATCAAGGACACTAAGATAAGGCCGCAGGATCACCAAATACAGCTTCATAAAGAAATAAAGGAAGAATAGCGAAGGGCTGGGAGTGTAGCTAGGTAGAAGAGTGGTTGCCTAGATGACAAGGCTCTGGGTTCTACCTCCACTGTTACAAAAGAAACAAAGGAAAGAAAGGAGGGAGGGAAAGAAAGCAGAAGTTGTTAGCCTTTCCATACCTAACCAAACATCCTAGCCGTGCACTCTTCTGCAGCCCTCACCAGTTCCTCCTGCCAAAGTGTTTACACTCATTTCCAAGTTACAGAGGTGATCTCAGAAGGCAGACAAAATAATTGGTAAAACAGACAGATTGTTAGATTGGGCTAGCCTTCTAGGTCAGATTAAAAATGATGGTCACAACCTTTGTACATCGGGTTAGATAGAGACCCACAGAAGGGACCTGATGAATCACTCCCAGACAGGTCAAAATTCCAGGGTCAAAGAGAATGGAAACCAAATGTAGATTCTTTTTCTTCCTCTGCACAGTTTTTGTTTGATTACTATTTTTGTGTGCATGTGTGGGTTCGTGTTTGTGTTGTACATGTGCACATGTGGAAGCCAGAGGTTGATGTTTGGTGCCTTCCTCGATCCTCTCTACATCATGATGACACAGAGTCTGTCACTGAGCCTGGAGCTCACCAATTAGCTGGATGATGCGCTCTGGGGAAGCTGCCTGTCTCCACCCTGCCTGCTCCAGCTCTAGGTTATAGACATAGGTCACCATGCCTAGGTTCACTTGGGTGCTAGGGATCCAAACTCAGGTGCTCATGGCTACGTGGCCCAGACTGAACATGTTTCCAGTCCTCGGTATGTAGGTTTTGAATCACGGAAAGTTTTTTATTCACTCTCAACTCTCCCTGATGGTCAAACACAACCAGCAGCTCACTGCCTGCTCACCTTCATTCTCTCAAAAGAAGGCAAGCAAAAAAATTGCCTAGAAATGACGATGGTGAGAAACAGGCAGTTAGCTGCCCTCCAGAAGGCCTGTTTTAATCTTTTCTGCAAACACAGAAGGAAGCTAGTGGCAAAGTAGAGGTATGGTAGGAATGACATGAAAAAGAACATAAAGTACAAAAAGCAAAGGAAAGGGATAGCCTCATACCTCGCCCTTTCCTCTGTCGGACTGGGGCATAGTAGCGGATGCTCACCACCTTTGTGGTGCCCCGAGGCGTGGTACACTTGCGAGACTGCCGTACCACATTAGTGAAAGAGAGCTGCATGTGTTCCTCAGCTGTCTGCAGGCCAAAAAACTTAGTGTTGAAGAACATGAGGGTGTTGAGGAGGACAAAGGGAGAATAGACCCCCAGTTGCTTGCACTCCCAGAGATGTTCTTCCTCCACACGGGAGAATACAGTATCTGTGATGGACAAAGAGAAGAAACAAAGGGGGTTGGCTTCCCAAAGCCACCTGAGTTCCTCACATGCATACACTTAACTGTGGGCTTCTTATTGCATATAAATCCTGGTACCTGACCTATACAGTAGGACTGGGAAATTAGGGGCTGGGGGTGTTGAGATGGAGTTTTTCTGTGCGACCTTGCCTGTCTTGGAACTGGGCATCTTTTTATACACTTCTCACCTCTACACAACACTTCTCCGACCACCTCTAAGTTAAATTTCTGGTCCCAGAGTTAAGTCTAAAGATCTGAGTCTTTTTTTCCATTTTTCTTTTTAAGGAAAGGTTTCCCCTATGTAGCTCAGGCTAGCCTTGAACTTGAGATCTTGTCTCAGTCTCCCCAGGAGCCTGAACTATAGGTACAAATTATTGCTCCTGGATGAGATTAAAGTCTTGACCCTCTCCTTATCTTCCCTTTTTAGTGTTTCTATTTAAAAAAACAAAAACAAAATAGGACTTCCCTATGTAGCCCTGGCTGGTCTGGAACCTACTATGTAGACTAGGCTAGCCTCAAACTCAAAGAGATCCACCTGCCTCTGCCTCCCAAATGCTGGGATTAAATGCATATACCACCAAGTCCAACTCATGTTCTTTTCTTTAAAAAAATGACAGTATCTTAGTATATAGTTCAGGCTTGCCCAGAACTCACAATTCTGCCTCAGCCTCCCTGGTGCTGGGATTCTAGGCATGCATCACCACATGTGGTTTTCCTCCTCATGCTCAAGAGCAAGGACTCTGGCTCTATTAGCCTGAAACCCTGAGGCATCCAGGTACACACTCCTACCCTTGAACCCTTAGTGAAGAGTAACAGGCCAGCCAGTACAGGACTCTCGAAGTGGTGTGTTGGAAAAGGGGAAGAGAAGGAGACGGGATTGCTAAGTTCTGTCCCTTACTGTTGGGGAGGAGTGTGGGCTGCCAGGTACTCAGAGACTTGTTGAGTTCTTGAACGAAAGTCAAGTAGTAAAGGTCCGTGAAAATGTTCACCATTCGGTTATTTTCCAGCAAATACTAAAGAAAGAAAAACAGACATACATAAAGCTAGGCTGTGGGTCCTAGACTCCAGGACCTAGAGGAAAAAGCCTGATGATGAAAGCTGCAGTCATGGTCCTTGATAATTAAAAGAGGGTAGGAACCGACTGCTTGAGTAGATAACCCAGAGCGCTGTCCCTCAGGTGTGTTTCTACATTGCTGCTGTACTGAGGCTTTGCTGAAAGAGGCAGAGGCTTGGAGATGGTCCTCACAAGCTCAGATACCCTTATCAAGTGGTGACTTATCAAGTGATGACTGCTAACCTCTCCTAGGCAGAACTAAATCCTACCTAACTGCTCAGGAACTCAGCCCCACAGCCTTCCTCAAAACACAATTCAAGGGTGACCTGGACGATCCAGATAGCAATCAACACTAATGCTTGAACAAGGGTCCTGGAATGAAGCTCTGATTTTAGGAGGTCATTGATGTCTATTTGTCATAGGAAATTTAAGGCAAGCTGCCTCTTCAGGGTCAGAGACAAGTGACAAGGAGGAATGGGTTAGAAACGGTTCCAGTAGAATTCTGCGTACTGTGGAAAGTGAGAGAAAACCAGGTGGTGTGCGGGAGTTACCTGCTGAATGCCAAGACACAGGTAGTAGATACTGTCAGGTTCATATCGTTCACCATTGGGTCGAGTAATCTCTCTCACAAACTGGGCTAGACCATAGTTGAGCTCAGCAGCTGAACAGGCGAGAATATCCTCCTTGATGCGCATGGGTTTGGCTGTAGTGACATGTAGTAAAGGACGGGGTTAGGAAAACTTCATTTGGAGAATTTCACTTACAAAAGGAGTCCTCAGCTTTGGACTGAGACAGGTTCTCCCTTTAGTCTACAACTGTTAGCTCTCTTTACTGGATGGGGAAGCCCTAAGTACTCACACCCTTAGCACTCCTAGGTATCTTCAGCCGATCCTAGATATAGACCCTTTTCTTTCCCTCTCTGTACCTTCTCCCTCCCAAGTACTTACGGCCAAAGCGTAGCTCATCCCCTTTGCTGGTCTCTCCATTGGCATATTTTGACTGTACCCAGCATTTCCAAGCATTGACACCATATGAATAGTTGAGACCAGTACAACTAGGCTGGCTGCTCAGAGAGTCCCTGGAACAGCTTTCAGAAAGCATCAGCCTCTTTTGACCCTGGAAAGGAAGACAAAAGGAGAAAGGTGGCAAGCCAAGGCCAAGGCAGCATGGACGCTAGTCAGGAGAGCACTCCCCATCAGGAATGGGAGCACTAGTATAAGAACACAGAAAGCTTCCCCCAGATTAACTCTGATGATCTGTTTACTGAGAGAAAAGCAAACTTTGGTGGCTAGGTCTCAGTACTTGTAGCGCTGGGGAAAGGAGGCCAGGGAAGGTCACATTAAGCTTTCCTGCATGGGTCTGAAGGCAGCCCTACCCCTTCTTTTTGTGGATATAGTAACCCCAGTTCTCACCTTCCTCATGGCTCTAGGAAGGTCCTGTTCAGTAGATACATCCTCAGGCCCTACAAGGCCACAATCAAAGAGGAAGTCTACACTTGGGTTAATGTCCAAAGGATCTAATTGAAGGGGCAGAAAGAAGAGATTAACTTCTTTAGGTCTCAACTCTGAAGTCCTCTTATCCCATCCTTGCTACTTGCTCATTCTACTCAACAGGAACCACTTGGTCAGCCTCATTGAACTCAACAGGAACCAGTAAAGCGATATGAACGATAGAGACATACCAGAGACAAGCTACGTATGGTAGCAAAAGACTTTCTGGGCCACAGAATGAGTTCAAAGTCAACCTGGACAACTCACGCCCTCTCTCAAAATAAAAAGCAAAAACTAGGGCTGGGATATAGCTCAGTAGTAGAGCTTGCCTAACATACACAGGGCCCTAGTTTTAATTCCTACAAATGTAAGCAATATGAATATACTTAACATGAGTGAACTGGACACATAAAAATGTTGACAGACAATGGGGACAAAGGAGATGGCTCAGTTGCTATAATGCTTGCCACACCAGCATGAGGACCTGAGTTTGATGCCCTAGCACACAGGAGAAGCCAAGCATGGTAGCATGCACTTGTAATTCCAGTATCGGAGAGACCAGGACAAGTGGACTCCTGGGGCTTGCTGACCAGCCAAGCTAGCCTAGTTGGCAAGTTCCAGGGCAGTGAAGGAGACCCAGTGTTAAGAAGGAGGTAGACAGTGCTTGAAGAATGGCACCCAAAGTTTTACTCTGGCCTCAATATGGACCCATACACACATGAACATCCACACTTACCCATATGCACACATTCATATACAACTAAAAATAAAAAACAAATGCTAGGGGATGTGGCTTAGTATACATAAAGCCCTGGGTTCAACCTCCAGTACCATATAAAGTAGGAGTGGTCATACACACCTAAAATCCAGGCAGGAGGATCAGAAATTCAAGGTCATCCTCAGCTACAGGGTAAGTTTGAGGATAGCCTGAGCTATGAGACTCTGCCTCAAAAAAAAAAATTAAAACAACAACAAAAACATCCTGTCTTAATGAGTATGGTTTAGAGTCATAATCAGGGTCACAAGAAACACTCCTATCCTGGTAACACAAATGCTACCATATTCAGTGGGCATGCCTTAAATCCTACTTACTCTTGGGGAAATCAGCCTCCAAGTCTTGCCCAGGTTCATCTAAGACATTAGCCATCTTAACAGCCATGGCCAGGACATCATCCCGAGCTGTCCCAAACAGGTCACAGTCTTCCAGAAGTCCCTCTGCACTCTGGTTGCTCACAAGATCTGGGAGGCAGAGAAGTCAGCTCAGTCACTGCAGCTCTTGTCCAATCCCCACACAGGCTTCAGGGGCTGATTCCAGCCACCCCTACTTAGCACCAAGACCACACCCCCCACCCTCCTAGGCAGAGAGCCTGGAAGCCTGGTTTCTACCATCACCACTAGCTACTGCATACCACAAAGATCAGAGGAGGCCTTGTCTAACTCTTCAGCCTCTGCAATCATTTCTGCCATGGCCAGGATGTCAGCCTCCAAGGGGTTGGAAGGGATCTTCACCTTCAGCTCCTCAATGGTCTCCACGATCTTCTCTGTGCTCTCCAAGGTAGTGGGCAAGAACATGGGCACAGGCACCTGGAGGCACAAATCCCAACTAAATGCCAAGAATCATACCAGTGGATAAGAGTACCAGCTTATGAGAAAGCCAGAGAGGGTGGGCCTCATTACTAAAAGGGTAAAGGAGGACCAGTCGGGGAGAGCAGGGACAATTACCGGGATAGGCATTGAGAAAGGCACCGGGACTTTCTGGCAGTATAGATGCATAGGCACTGGCACAAATATGGGCACTGGGATGGGCAGCACAATCACTTGCGGCTTCCACTCCTCTGCAGACAAGAAAAGTCTTGTTAGCACCCTTTCTAGATGAGTGACATCTGACCTAGGACCTGATGCTCATTTGTTATCCCCAAAAGCTCTAAGCATGTGTTCGGTATCACAAAACTGCCTTTCAACAGACCGAGCAAGAGAGCTACCTAAAGAATACCCTGGTCCAGTTCCTGGACCTAAGGCTGGAGGCTCAGGATGCAGGAATACAGTCTGTGGAATAGAGGTATCATGGCACTCACCGGTCTGACTTCCTTTGGACTTCATTTCCACCTTGCAGGAGACTCCCCGGTTCTGCATCAGCGGCTTACACATGGCAGCTTTGTTTTTTCGGGGTGTTGCTGGAGGTGGTGGCGGTGGAGGGGTGGGCACACTTGGAACTGCTCGAGTCTTCACAGGGATCTAAAGCATCAAAGGAGTACTAGTTCTGTCCATTACAGTCCCCTCCTCTGAGCTAACCCTCCCTCTTGACTTTTGTCCTGACCTTGCCCAAATTCCCATTCTCCTCTGGGGTCCTCACTGTGTTGTTTTCCACTTTGGTTTGAGAGGGTGTCTGGGGCTTTGATTCAGAAGATTGACCTGTAGAATCAAACAAATAAAAGCTCTTGCTGGAGGAACTAACTGCTTGCCTCACCATTTTTTCTAGGAGCGTTTTATGAAAGAGCATACTAAAGAGAAATAGGAAATCTAGGGTTTCCCTTCCTTCCTACCCCAGGTCTAGTCTTCTCTGGGCCCCAGAAACAATAGCCAAGAAGATTCTGTGCTTGTGACTACCAACAAGAATGAAATACTACATTTAAAAAGCAATGCCACCACCTCCTGCCCCTCACTTTATACCTTCTAGTCAGACATCCTTCAGGAGTTAAGTATGCCTACAAAGTATGACTAAAGCGCAAGGCTAATGATCTAGAAATGGTCTCTGTGTCACTAAAGGTAAAGCTTATGCTGATACATCCCTTTGTCTGAAAACTAACCACAATCACTACAAATCCCATCCTACCTGGCTACACCTTAAACTACATATCCTTATAGAAAACCAGTAGACTCTCATTCCAAGATTTAAACAAGAATACCCGAGCTGGGCAGTGGTGGCGCACACCTTTAATCCCAGCACTTGGGAGGCAGAGACATGAATTTCTGAGTTTGAGGCCAGCCTGGTCTACAGAGTGAGTTCCAGGACAGCCAGGGCTATACAGAGAAACCCTGTCTCAAAAAAAAAAAAAAAAAAAAGAAAGAAAGAAAGAAAAGAAAAGAAAAGAAAAGAAAAGAAAAGAATAGAATAGAATAGAATACCCGGAAGAGTCCAATGATAAAAGGAGCATAATACCAGGTACTCTGGCCAGGGTAATTAATTGCAAACTGAGGAAGAAGGGGCTTGACCCAAAATTAGAAGAGCCCAGGCCAGTTCTAGTAATGTAACACTGTTACAGACTCACTGTTCAGGAGGCTTTCTGGCCCACTCTGGGTATCCAAGTTGGGTTGGTTTTGCTGGCTGTAGAAGCGCAGCAGACACTGTTGGTTGCAGAAATGACGGATTTGTCCACGCCAGTGGATGGTTTCCAGCAGCTTCCCCTGGCGCTTACAGGCATGGCACCGGGCAGCCTGAGGACATTGACAGAATGGTCAGACCTGCCTCTTGAATATGTGCTGGACCCTCCACTATGATAAGCCATGTTCCTCTCTCTTTGGAAACTTGACCAGCTTAGAGATTGGAGAGGTCAGCTCCTCTCCCTGGAGAGCTGGTGCTGACGTCAGTATAAGAGTTCATAGCCCTGCTTCTTTCTTTCTAACATGTTGACTCTCCTTACCTTGCAGTACCATAACAGGTACTTGGTCTTACAGTCCTCGCTGCAAAAGTCCCAGGTGCTGCCATCCAGTTGCTCAGTGACTCCACGCTGACAGGTTTGGGAGCAGTAAGTACAAGTGATACAGCATAAGCCCAGCTTCTTAGTAAAATCTTGTTTGTAGAGCAGCACACAGCCTAGAAAGGACAGAACAGGAAAGAGAACCTAGAGACAGAGTTACTCACAGGTGTTAGACCCAGTCTTTCAAAGTGCTACATCTGAAACCTCCTCAAAATAGCCCTGCACCTAAAGCCTTAGCATAAATTCGGTAGAGCATCCTGACCAGGCCCTACCTTACACCCTGCTTTCTAAGCCTTGCTCCTTTCTATACCATCTTTCCTGGTCATTGGAGACAGGGCCTTGGTCCCTAGCTCACTCCCTTACCTTCACTGCAGAAGCTTTTCTCTACCCCACTGAATCGAAGTTTCTCATGCAGGAGCTTTTCCTGCCGGCAGTGCTCGCACTGGGATACCACACCCCGGAGCCGCTTGAAGTCCTCACAGCAATCACGGCAGCAGAACTGGAAGACCTGGTCCTGAGGTGGAAACACAGGGCAGGGAGGGCAGAGCTACCACATCTGCACCTCACAGGCACAACTTGAGAAGACTTCTTCAAACATGTGGCAAGATGTAGGTGGGGGGAATCTTACCTGCCACTCCAAGACCTCAGGCTTGCCACTGAAGAGGCTATGGCAGTAGTGACAGCTCAGGTGAATGCCCCCCTCAGGGCTAGTACGCTGGAGGGAAGGAAGACAGATAAGGGGGCAAGATGTGTGCAGTGTTGGAGGAGAGGGGAGGTCAGGCTTGCTCTTTGCTCTACCCAGGCCTACCTATCCCAGTTCTCCGACCCTTTCCCTGTTGCCACTCCCTTTATCCCTGGTCTAGGGTCTGGAGTACCTGGAACTTGGTCCAGCAGCTGGGGCTGCAGAACTGGTAGACTGTGCGATCAACTTTGTTGTAGTAACAAGGGTCAGAGAGGCTGCGGCGGCAGAAGCTGCAGGGCCGGGGAGGGCCTGGGGCATAGAAAGAAAGAGAGAAAGAAAGAGAAAGAGGAAGAGAGAGCACATAGAAGGTGTAAGATAGGGCAGAGATGGAATAGAAAGTCCACGGGAAGATGTTGCTGGGGCCGAGGTTGGGCAGCAGAAATTACTCTACAAGAGGGAAATACGGAAAGTAGAAGGAAGGCCAGCAGGGATCTCAGAGAAGAGGGCTTTGCACCTACCAGTGAGCCCTGCCTGCTTCACTTTGTAAGAAGTGGTACAGCACAGGGAACAGAACAAGCTGGTCTTGCCATTACGATCCACATGTGATAGCATCTCAAAGTTCTTACACAGGGTCTTGCACCAGACACATGGGTACACACGTGTGTTTTTCTGTGAGGATGGGGAAGGAGAGGCTGAGGCTGGATTTGTCCCTTCACTTTTATTTTTAAAATTTTTTAAACATGAAATAGTTCAGGCATACAAAAAAGTATAATGATGATATAACAAAGACCTGTGTGTCCACCAGCCAGCTTCAAAACTAAAACATAACAGATACAATTGAAACCCCCTTTATTGGTTTTATTTTTCCCGGCCCTCGACCCTTCAGGCACCTTTATTTATCACCCAGGAACCACACCCCCTTCCATAGCCCTCTAATGCACTACTCCCTCGGCCCCACCTTCTTGTATGCCCCCAAGCACGTTGTGTTGCAAAACCGCTTTTGTTGGCCATCATGGAACAGGAGCTCTGGGCCAAGGCCCCCAGGCCTGGCATAGATGTAAGCCCCACATTGGTCACAACAGTTGGTTTTCAGTCCCTTGTTGGCTCGGAATTTGGAGAAGCAAGAATCGCTGCAGAGTCGGTGCACCACGCTGCCATTGCTGACCTCATGTAGAACCTGCCACACATACATATACACACCTGAGCTGAGGCCAGGCCACCACCGCCCACCCCACTCAATGCAAGGACAGGATTCCCACCTCACCCTAGACCTTTAGAGCAGACAGTGGGCCTAGGACCCCCCAACCTGTGCTCCAGGCTGCAGACTGGATGACGAGATCCTTGAGAGGTAAGAAGGTCAGCTGCATACATCCTGGGAGAAGCTCTATCCTTGAATTTGCTCCCTCATATTAGCTACCTTTTCCACCCAAATCCCTTTCTCCCAGGGTTCAGCCCCTGCAGCTCGAGAACCAGAGGGGCGGGTCAGAGCCAGCAGGCTCCGTAAGTTAGCCTGTGGTGAGTACCCTCACCTCTCCAGTCTTCTGGCATATGCTGCAGCGAGTGGCATCGGCAGGATCCCCAGACTGGGGGATTGGACGCTGCTGCTGGGCCTCATAGAGAGAGAGACAGACAGATGTGCAGAACTCATGGAAGGAGCCTCCTGGACCAGTCTGGACCACTACTGAGTCCTTGGTGTTCCAAATCTCCCTGGAGGTGGGAACAGGTTTAAGTAATCCAGGTCCACCCTCTTATTCCAGCAGTAACCCCTACGCTCCCTAGGATTCCTACTGATGACCACAGAGTCAAATATTCTAACCACTTCGCTAAAATTAACTCTATCATCTCCATCCTGCTTGGATTTGCCAACATAATCTCTCTCACCCATAACTCCCGCCCCTAGTCCCTGCCCCCGCCCACCCTAAAATCTGAACGCACTTCTTGCAGAAGGTACAGGTCTTTCTGCCCAGGGGCTTCTTGGAGAAAGTAGTGAGACAAGATGAAGAACAGAAGAGCTGAGGCAACCCCTTGCGCTGATAGGCCGTCTGCCCCTTCTGCAGTGGTGTCCGGCAATGTGCACAAGACATCTTGGTGCCCATTGAAGAGCGCCCAGCCCTTTGTGCCATACTTGAGCGCAGGGACATGCGAGGAGAGCGCCGGGGCCGGAATGGCACAAAGTCCTCATCATTGGGGTCATCTACCATGGCATCAGAATCCTCATCTGACACTGGAACTGTGGGAGTAGGCGGGGCAGTGAGAAAAGACCACCAGAACAGATCTCCAGCCATTTGATGATCAGATCAATAGTAAGTTCAATACTGATCCTGGGATCTCTGGTACTCCTCTTGTTCTGGCCCTTATCCTTCCTCTCCCATTACACTGGATCTTAAGCTACTCATGGGTATTCTACAATACTCAGGAAAAGAAGGGGGTTCTAAGAGAGAAGACTGGTGACAGGGACAGTATAGTTGAAACTTACTATTCTTACTGTTCTTGTTTTCAATTTTCCCCCACTACCTCTTGGTTCCCATGCCAACCCACAGCAGAGGCAGGCACTTCTCTTTCTGCAGAGAGGAACTACAGGAGCCAGAAGACCCATGCCCTGTACTAATCCCACCTTCAGCTCTTCTCTGCACCCGGAATTCCTCAAATCCTACTTACTGCTCTCAGTGGAGTCCACAACCTCAGGCTTTGGAGGTTCTGCTCTTCTAACGCGCTCGCTTCTCTTCTGTACCTTGGAAAGAGGGGCAGGGGGGAAAGCTGACACTAGTGGCAGGCTAACTGGAGGACAAGGTTTAGGGTGGGGACAGGACATGGAAAGTGAGGTGAGAGACTTGGGACCCTTGGTCCAGCCCTAAAGAGAAGGGGGAAATGGGAGCTGGACTTCATTCTAAGAGTTCCTCCCTTTTCTGACTCTCCTGACAGCACCCCCAACATCTGGGAAGGAAAATGAAGGTTCTGTCCTTCTTAGAGCTATAGGGGGAACTAGACTCCTTCCAATCCCCTCCCCCCTCACCCTCTCAGGCGGCTTCTCAATCTCCTTCCCAGTCAGGCCATCTCCTGCAAAGAAAGCAAGAAGGCAGCCTAAATCTTCAGCCTGCCTAGGTCCAACCTCCACCTCCATTCCTGGGGGAGAATTTTCTCAAAACTGAATGGGAAAACTCGACTGCCTTTGGCTTCTAACCCGTTATTTCAGGGTTACCTCAGACTTGGTACTACAGTAAAAATGGGGAGGTTACGTGTGCAGCTATTCTCCATGAAATAAATGCATTATCTTACCCTTCCAATCATTCCCACTGTGCATGAAGAATTTATATTTTACCAACAAATACAAATGTGATCATTTAAAGAGAGCAAGAAGGGGGGGGGGAACCCACCAATGTAAGGTTTCTCTGGACTTTGGTGATATATAAGATATAGCAGTTTATATATCTGAAGATCCTTGTCACAGGCTAGAGGAAGGATACCACTAGATAGATTAAGGGAGAAACTAGAGCTTCAGGTTTAGATTGCCCCTCCCCTAACAGAGATGCAATCCTAGCTCCTGCCTCTCTACCATTACCCTGAAATCAGTATGCTGTTAGGGGCTTCAGAGAGGAGTTACCATCCATCAATCCCAGAAACTCCACTCCCATTTTGAGCCAAACAGCTGGGAAAATCGTAGAGCCTAGACGCCTGCTATTTTCCTTCAAATCCTGAAGGAAGGACCTGGGTAATGGAAGCCCACTGGGATATGAAAAAGGGAACCTCTGCCATCAAATCCATTCCCTCATACTACCCCATTCATCCTGCACAGTCCCTCCACTCCTCCCACCCCTGTTTTCCATAATCTTCACCACACCCCACTCCTCCTTCCAAAAACCCAACTCCTTCAGCACACAGAGCCCTGCTCTAATCTTCCCACCCTCCTCCTCCACGTCTCAAAGCACATAGCCAGCCCTCCTTACCAACACCCTTTTTCTCCCCAGCCTCCCCCACCCCCAAATGATTAGGCAACCTACCTGGCAAAGAAGGATGTGCAGCAGGGTTAGATACCCCAGGTTTGGTCTGAGAACTGTTGATTCCATCCCCCAGAGTCTCTCCCACTGAAGGGCTAGGGGGTGCATTTGGGCTCTGTGGCTGCCCTTGGGTATGCTCCTCCTCCTGCCCAGGGGAGCCCCTTCTCCTTGTAGCTAGGGGGAGTATCTCCTCCTCTTCAATATGAGGAGACTCCAGGATTATTGGAGAATCTGGAGCCAAAGGTTCTAGTAGCCCCTCAGGTGAAGGGGGACTGGCCCCAGCCCCTGGATCAGGTGGCATCACCTCAGGGGTCTGGCACCCTGGTCCAGGCTCTAGGGTCTGCTCCCCCGAATCCCATGCAAGGGTCCCCTCAGGACCATGGTCCACCTCTGGGGGAGAAGGGGCTTTATAGAGTAGCCCCCCTAGCCCCAGTAGCTCAGTGGCTCCATCCAGAACTACTCCAGGGTCCTTCTCCAGGCCAGAAGGGGTATCAAGCAGGTCCAGGGCTCCAGAGGATGGAGACGGACCTGGGGGAGCCCATCCTCGAGTAGGGGCAGTCTGAGATTCCAGCAGATCCTCTCCAAATTCCATGTCTACTGGAAGGTCTCCAGCCAGGGGCTTCTCTGGCAGGGTCAATGGGTCAAATGGACTGGGGAAATCACTGGGGTCCATGGCTGGGTATGGGCTGCAGATCGGAAGAGGGGGCAGTAGAGGTGGTCTTAGCCTGAATTTCTTATGTAGGCTGTGGGACACACCCCGTCCGTCATCCACTTGGATTTCTCATTAGCAGCCGCCCCCCACAACCGATAGGCATTTCCACAGGCTTCAGTCTCAATGTCCACTCCCCCCCAATACAGCGCCCTCTGTGGGGAGTGGCGTTCCCTGCCCTGGCTGGGTGCCCACACTCGCCAGGCAGTTGGTCTCTAACCCGCCCGACACCCCCCCACCGAGACTCGTAGCTCCTTCCTCTCTACCTCTCACACACCCCCCACCTTAGACTGAACGCCCCCTCAGATTTTCCTGTGGCTGCCGCAGCCAGAAGCCTTTCCCGCTCCAGCGACCTCAGCCCCTGGTCCCTTCTCACTCTCCAAAAGCCCCTCGGGTCTCCAGTCTCGACCCATCCTGTCCAGTCCCACCGCCCCTCCCCGCAGAGCCCCGTCCTCTCTTAGCCCTTCCCCGCCCCCACAAACTGCTCTCCCTAACCATTCCCCCCCCCC
>JADRCH010007331.1:123635-138105 GCA_019843965.1 Rhynchomys soricoides
GGACCACTTTCTCAGCTCCGTCCCCCTTTCCTACTGCACCCCTAGTCGTTCCCTTCTCCTGTTGCCCACCCCCAACCTCAGGCATTTACAGGAAGACATTTTGGAGCTACGATTCCTCCTCGAACCCCCCTCCCGGCTACTGCGAGATCCCGCCTGCAGGTTCGGTTCGGCTTGAACAGACCCGACCCCTACCTGAGGCAGGGTTAGAGTAACCGCTACAAGCCTAGAACTGCAGACAGCAACGGCCCCGCGCTCCTTCTCCACCTCCCTCCCTAGCAGCCGGGACAGGGGTCGCGGCCCCTTTAAATGGCAGCGCCGCTTGCAGCGCTGAGCGCTCTGCACCAGGCAGGCGGGCGGTGCCAGCAACCAATCCCATTGGCTGGCTGGAGGAGGGGGCTCGCGAGACAGCGCCGGCCCCCGGCGCGAGACTCCCAGCCCAGTGGCCGCCTAGAAATTGCGGAGTGGAGTGCCGTCACTGGGGATGGAGCTTGAGCCCCCGCCCGGGGCCCCGTTAGTTGAGGAAAAGATAGCCTCTGGAGCTTTGGAGCCCGCCCCCGGGGAAGGCGGCGCCCCCTTTCCACCGAAGGGCCTAGTACACTAAATACACAAAAAAATGAAGAAAAAACCCACGTCTACGCACCTGCTTTCCTTACCTGGCTCAAGAGTCTGGCCCCGTCACACCCGTGCCCGCCCTATCTCCAGAGCCCACAGTACCCGTGATCCCCTCCTCTCATTCAAATGGTTCCCGGTCCCCTCCCCCTCCCCGTGTCTCTCCGCTTCCCACTCGTGTCCCCCCCCCGCGTCCCCCCTCAGCACTCCCTACCTACGCCATGCAGCAGACGCCTGCCAAGATTACCCTCCCCCATCCCCACCTCTCCGGGGCCCGCCCCCCGGGCGACTATTGGGGGTAATGAATGACAGCAGAGAATGGGGGAGGCAAAGACCCAACCCTCAAGTGCCCCTCCTCCCCTTGTCTGCAACCTCAGCCCCCCCCAACCTGTCTAAGAGTCGTAGTTATGGGGTGTCTTAAGCTTGCTCTCCAACCACCCTTGCCAGTTTTAAATGGTTCTGGCTTAGTGACAACGCCTATGCAGTAACGGTTACTGCCTGGTGACCCCCCCCCCCCCAAAAAAAGCAGGTTCTGCAAGGCTACACCCCCCTCTCCCTCCATGGCTTTCAGTTAAGTTCTGCGATCATTTCACTGAATCTTCCTGTAGGAGCTTGAATTTCCTCTTGAATAGTTATCCTCACTAGAAGCCCCCGACCCACCCACTCACTCACACACACACACACACACACACACACTTACACACACATACACACACACACACACTGTCCTTCCCTCTCCCCTCTTTTTCTGTTCTTGTCTGTCTCTCCCTCACGGTCTCTGCATCTCTGCCTCCTGAGAGCTCTCAAACACAGTCTCCAGGGAGCTTACTTGATGGTGGGCGTGGCTATGATTAAGGCTTGAGAAGTAGGGTAGGGGTAGGGGTCACTAACACTAGGTCTACTGACTTAAAAGAATAGGTGCTAGTATTCATTCTCAGGCCTGATGATAGAACACTTCACAATCCTCTCTCCACATTCCCAGGATAGTTCCTAAGGGCTGCCCAGCACTTACCAACTTAGATCCTAGAAACTCTGCAAGAAGAGTCCAGTGTTGTCCGTTGCTCCTCTAGCCTGCTTCTGACTGTTCCTCCTTCCCATAGAAAGCCTGCCCAAGCCTTGTCCTTGGGAATTTTACCCATATTTTCACAGAAGCCTTGTTTTTCCTTCCACCACCCCCCCCCCCAGCCTTGAGGTTGTCTTTGCTCTCTCCTACATCAGAGATAAATGTAATTTTTTTCCAGTGTAGGTTGCCTAAACCTGGCTTTCTGTATCTTAATCAGTATGCTTTGTAGCCATCTCCCACATTCTGCTTCTTTCTCTTTGTACAGTTTCTTTGTATTTTCTGTTTGTTCCTTCTTAATTGAGACAGTTAGTTCCTTTATTTGCCTGCCTCCCTCAGCATATGCCTGGACCCTTGGCTGTTCTTCTGGTAGAATGTCTAATTTGGCAGATCACTAATTTTCAAATGGAGTGAAGACCATCTAGGAGGGAGAGGTGGAGTGACTTCTGCTCATGGCACTTAGAAGGCTGCATCAGGAGGATTATGACCATGAGGATAGCCTGGGCTATAGTGAAACACCTGTCTTAAAACCAAAAACTGGGTATGGTGGTGCGCAGGGAACCTGAGATGAGAGGATTCCCTGTAGTTTGAAGATACTCTGGAATGCATAGCAAGACCTTGTTTCAAAAGAACAAAAGCAAACTAAAACAAAACTTCAGTCACACTAAACAACCACTGGAGGCCTTGAGACGCTCAGCAGGAAATGGCACTTGCTGCCAAGTCTAAGGACCCAGATAATAGGAGAGAACCTAGGCCTGCAACTTGTCCTCTGACCAGCACACCTGTGCTATAGCATGCATGCATACACAGGCACACAGAACAATAAATGTATTTTTTAAAACTAATGACAAGGAACACACGATTTTACAATAGTGATATCACTCTGCATGATATTATAATGGTAGACACAGATCGATATACATTATTCAAATATTATGTAAAATACTAAGAGTAAGCAAGCGCTAATGTAAACCATGGACTTTGGTTAGTAATGATGCATCCCAGTCATGGATGGAAACAAATGTTCCTATCTTGTCCTTGATGTTGATAATTGGCAAGGCCATGAATGTGTACCGATATAAGAGAAAGCTCTATCTACATAATTTTATTGTGAAACTAAAACTCTATCTCCACCCCCCCACACCCCAAATCTTTGGTTGGTTTTGGGTGAAACTTTGTTCTTGTTTTTTTATTTGTTTGTTTGTTTGTTTGGTGCTTTTTTTCCTGTTTTGGGTAAGGGTCTTATTGCCCCAGTCTGGTAGTTTTGAAGTTGCTATGTAACCCAGGCTGGCCTAGACCCACCTTTGTAGCCAAGGATGACTTTTAGCTTTTGATCCTCTTGCCTCCACCTAGTATTACAAGCATGTGTCAGAATGCCTGTGTTATGCCATACCGGGGATCCATCCCAGGGCTTTACGAATACTAGGTAAGTACTTGACCAACTAAGTTACATACCTAGCCTAGCATATTATTTCTTTCATTTTTGCAGTGCTGGGGCTTAAAACTGAGCCTTATACATGTTAAGCGATAGATAACTGAGCCACATGCCCTCATTTTATTTATACATTTTTTCAGATTACTAAAGTATAAACATGTCAGTCATGGAAACACAGGTCTGTAATTTTAGTATTTAGAGGACTGACAAGCGATTACTGAGTTCAAGGCCAGCCTAGACTACATATTAAAAGCAATTCTCAGCCAGACCTCTTAGTATAGATGATAAACTAGGCTACTCAGAAGATTGAAACAGAAGGATAGAAAGCTCAAGGCCTGTCTTGAATTTAACTACAGAGTTAAATTCAAGGCTGGTGGTATATGCCATTGATCTTAGTGCCTAGGGCGAGAGGGGTAGATTTCTGTGAGTTCAAGACCAGACTAGTCAACATATTGAGTTCCAGGTCAGCCTAGGCTATATAGTGAGACCCTATTTCAAAGAGAGAGGGAACTGATTCAAAATAAAAGACAAAAAGAGGATTGGGGATAGAATTCAGTTCTAGATCACTTGCCTTGCATTCCTGATAAGTTCTTGGATCAGTCCCCAGTGCTGCTAGGAGCAATGGCTCATGACATCATTAAAAGAGATAGGCAAATCCCTGAGTTCAAGACCAGCTTGGTCTAGAGGGAGTTCCATGACAACCAGAGCTACATAGAGCTACATTGTCTCAAAAGCCACAAAGCATACACACACACACACACACACACACACACACACACACACCCCACAGACATATCCAGTTCGACAAGTAAATAAATACCATGTCTCATCTGCCTGTCTGCCTATCTATCTATAAATGTTCGATCATTTACTGTAAGGATTTTGGAAATCACAGAAAGCCTTAAGAAAGCAAGAGAGCTGGGCAGTGGTGGCATGTGCCTTTAATCCTAGCACTTGGGAGGCAGAGACAGGCAGATTCTCTGGGTTTAAGGCCAGCCTGGTTTACAACGTGAATTTCAGGACAGCCAGGGCTACACAGAGAAACCCTGTCTTTAAAAAAACAAAACAGAAACAAAAACAAAAATGAAAGGAAGAAAGAAAGACAGACAGAAGGAAAGAAAAAAAAGAAAGAAAGCAAGCAAGCTAGCCAGCAAGGTGATTCAGCAGGTGAGTTTGATTCCTGAAACTCCCATGGTGGAAAACTGACTTCTGCATGTTGTCCTCTGGCACTTGTGCATGCACCACCCCCTCCCTCACCACACACAAATAAAAATGTCAAAATGCTCAGCCACTTAAAGATGAACACTTCCCTTTATTGCATTTTGGCAATGGCTATCAAATGTAGGGACCTTGCATATGGGAAGTACTTGTTCTGCAATGAGCTACCCTAGGTTCTTTGTTGGTTGTTTTGTTTGAGACACTTCTCACTATGTAGTCCTGGTTGGCCTGGAACTTGCTACTGCTGACTGGATTGGCCTCAAACACACAGAGATCCTCCTGCCTCTACCTCTCAAGGGCTGAGATTAAAGGCTCATACCACTATGGCCAGTGTATTTTTTAATTAGATTTATTGATATTTGTGTGTGTGTGTGTGTGTGTGTGTGTGTGTGTGTGTGTGTGGTGAGCTAGGGTCTTGCTATGTAGCTCAGGCTGGCCTCATACTCTTTTCTTAAACATTTATGTTTAAAAGAGTTCTTCATTTTCTATTACATCAGTTGCCTGCATGTATAAATGTGTACTATCTTCATGCAGATCTTGAAGACACCAGAAGGGGGCACAAGATACCCTTGGAACAGACAGTTGTAACCATAACGTGGATGCTGGGACTCAAATCCAGGTCCTCTTCAAGAGCAACCAGTGCCCTTCACCACTGAACTACATCTCCAGCCACAATACTAATTTGCATCCCACACACAATAAATAAATACATTTCTAATACATTTATGTGTATATATATGTATGTACATATATGTATATATGTGGGTATACACATGCCACAGCACATTTCAACATGTGGGTCTCAGGGATTGAACTCAAGTTGTCAGGACAGTGGCAAGTGACTTTACCTGCTAAGTTATCTTATTGGCCCTGACCTTTTGTTTTCTTTCTCTTGTTGTTTTGAGACAGTCTCACTATGTAGTACTGGCTGGCCTGAAATTCATTATGTAGACTAGGCTGGCCTCAAACTCACAGAGATCCTCCTGCTCTGTCTCCTGAGTGAATGCTGAGATTAAAGACAGAAGCCACCAAGCCCAGCTTTAAAAATAAACCAATAGTTTCATTATGTATCCTAATCTAGTCTCACACTGAAGAGTCTCTTTCCTCAGCCTCCCAACTTTGCTAATTTTGTTTGTTTGTTTGTTTTGAGATAGGGATTCTCTGTATAGCACTGGCTGTTCTAGAACTCCATTTGTAAGCCAGGCTGGCCTCCAACTCAGAGCTCTGCCTACCTCTGCCTCCCAAGTACTGGGATTAGAGGCATGCACCATGCTCTAACTTTTTAAAAATGCTAAAGTATTTTTTAAATATTTATTTTATTGAAGCATGTGTGTGCATACTCGAGCATGTACCTGAGGTTGGCTGGTTGTTTTTTTAAGACAGGGTTTCTCTGTACAGTCCTGACTGTCCTGGAACTTACTTTGAGACTAGGTTGGCCTTGAACTCAGAGACTGTCTACCTCTGCCTCCCAAGTATTGGGATTAAAGACATACACCACAACTGGGCTATACCTGAATATGTATTTTGTGGCTCACAAGCCTGCAGGAGCCTAAGAAGGTCAGAAGAGATGTTAGATGCCCTGGAACTGTAGTTTACAAATAGTTGTGAACTACCACGTGTCTGCTAGGAATGTAACCAGGTCCTCTGCAAAAGCAGTAAGTGCTCTTAACTCCTAAGCCATCTTTCCAGGCCCAAGGAAAATTATGGCATACAAAAGTCACAGAGGGGCTTCAGGGATGGCTCAGAGGTTAAAAACACTGGACCTGGATTAGATTCCCAGACCTGCATGGTGGCTTACACTATCTGTAACTCCAGTTCTAGGGGATCCACCATTGTCTTCTGTCCTCCTTACACGCTGCATGAACTTACATACATGCAAACAAAATACACACATAAAATAAAATATTTTGTTGTTTATTTTTTCACTTTGCATCCATGACTGTTTTGGCATCTGTGGACCACATGCATGTAGTACCCTCAGAAGCCAGAAGAGGGCGTGAGATCTCCTGGAAACAGGAGTCACAGCCAGCCACCAATGGCAGCTGAGGTAGGTACCCTAGTCCTCTGGAAGAACAGGCAGCACTCACTCTTTACTGCTGAGCCATTTCTCCAGTCCTCATTAAATCTTTTTTGAAAACAGAAAAAGTCATGGTTTAGAAAGTATCCATCTTTTAAATCATATGCACAAATACATGTATGTGTGATTTTGTTGTTGTTGTTTTGTGTTGAGACAGAGTCCTAGGTACTGGATACCCTGCTTCTCACTATGTAGTCCAGGGTGGCCTCCTGGGAAATCCTTCTTTCTCAGCCTCCTGAGTGCAGAAATTAGAGGCTTAATCATTTCTATTTGATTGGGACAGTCATACATAGAAAACAGCTGTCATAACTGGGTAGTGAGTATAGAAGATCAGGAGTAGGGCTGAAACGTCATACTGTCCAGCATTGTTTGATCCTTCCCCCCATGAGTAGGAATTTATTTATTTTTTCATATAATGTGCTATTTTATCTCAAAGAGTTTGGGAACCATTGGGATAAATACACCCAATATAGTAACTTGTAGCCATATGTTGATAAACACACGCACAGGCACACGCACACGCACGCACAGGGGTGGGTTAGGTAGAATACAGCTAGTGTCTACTACTGTATTGAATGGCGCCACAGAACCTTCCCAACATTGTAAGAGGCTTATTAGACAGCACAGGTCTATATCATTGTGTTGCCAAATAAGGTATAGGTAGTGCCTATTGAGATAATCTGCCATCCAGAGTATGAATTAATTACTGAGGATTAACTACTGGTGCCTATCAATTGAACCTTGTAATCCTTGGTTAACCGCCTGGGAGAGCTAGGCATTATGAAACAACTAAGGTTATTATTACCTGATAGGCCTCCTATGGGATAAAGAGTAGGTCTGATGTGAAGACCTCCGACATACTGGTTCCGGCACCGCTGATCAACCTGTTGAGTCTCTCTGCTACCGGAACCTTAGTATGTTTGGCCTATCGGGTTCTCTGGTTACCATGGAAATAGTGCTAGTCAAAATTCTGGGTAATCACTGAGATTAAAGTGTCAAAGTCTCTTGCCCTCCTGCCTCTTTCTACAATCATGACCATTTCAGTTACACTTCCCAAACATATCCAGCACTGAGAAAGGAAATTAAAACTGTATAGGGTGTCAGGGTGGACGCTTTGAGGAAGTGTGAAAAAAGAAACATGGCGGGGCACTTTTTTTTCGGTAGCAAACGGCTAGCTCTGCCACATAGAATGCAATGACATTGTTACTCTTAATTTTGCACAGGCGCAGTGCATAAACTCTCAGCGCACGCCTACGTGCACATTTTTCTCCCCTTTTCTCGCCACTCTTCTTCTTGCCCATGTTCTCTTCTTTCCTCCTCCCACCACTCGGTTTTCATTCCTTCCGCAGGGCCGGGTTAGCCTCTCCTTCCGACCCCCTACCTTCTACTGCTAGCTCCCCCTCCCCCTTCCTTTTCCGTCTTGCGTTCAGTGCTTCTAGTGCATGCGCATAAGATACAAAGCCTCGCTCTTTGTCCCCCATCTGTCGTTCACACGAACCCAAGGCTTTGACAGTCGGTAGCCAATAGAAACTAAGAAATGGCGGACAAATGAGTCCTTCTCTGGAGATAAACTTTGACTGGCAGTTCACGTAGCCAATCGGGAATCCAACATTGACCCCCCTTGGGAGGCACCGAGCTCCGTCGGCTCGCTTCCGGCGGTCGCGCGCTCTTTTCTCAGGACGGTGGAGGCCGTGCAGTGTCGCCCTTACTCTGAGCAAAGAACTGTGGGCAGAGGGTGAGTTTTGGGATGGCTCTGTGGTTGCTTTGGGGTGCATTGGGGCTTCCTGCGACACTCTGTGAAGGAAGGAGTTGGGGCGAGGCCGAGTTTGCACACAGGCTGTGGGTTCAGAGGGCCGGTGAGGCCTTTCCCCCTCCGCGCAAGGCCTTCGCAGCCCACCCGTGGGGTCCGGCGCGCTCACTGCTCTACGCCCGGGGCTTTAGCCCATGCCTTTCTTGCTTCCTTGCCCGGGCTCCTTGTGCTACTCACCCCGAATTTTAGTAGCTCTAAGTTGGTGGCTTCTAAAAGCCCTGGGCCAGAGGGTGTGGGGTCTATTATACTAAAGCCCTGAAGTGGAGGTTAGAGGAGGAGGCGCTTTGTCGCATGCTCCTCCTCCCTAGCCCTTCAAGGCCATTAATTCCTAGAGAGCCAGTGGGGCCCCTGGAGCTATGGATTTTGTTGTTGTTGTTTTTGTTTTTTTGAAACTTTTAAGTGGGAAGTTTGCTAGTTTCAGACCCTTTAGCTTTTGGAGCTAAGTTCATGAAACACCCACTACCCCACCCTTGCGCGCGCGTGTGCGCGCGCCTTCCCCCTCCCCCCCCAACCTCTTGCTCCTTAAGCCTTCCCTAGCCATTTGTAGGTACCGCTTTTCTAAATTAAACTTATATCTATGGCTTTACTTTCGGGTATTCATTTTGCGGAAGTCTTACTGTAAGCTGACACCTTTCTTTGTGTTTTTAACAGCAGTCGGGGTTAGAGAGGACTGGGAGGCAGACACTTTGCTGTGTTCAAATCGAAGTCAAGGTAGGTACAGGAAGTAGGGTCACCAGGTAAAGTGCAGGATGCTTAATTGAATCCAGATTTCACAGATAAGAAATTTTTGGTGGACGTTTCATGCTATTTAAGCTAAACAGTTTTTAGAAATCTGAAACTAAATTATGACTGATGCCCCTAATTATGGCTGTTCTAATAGGGGTTAGTGCCTAAATTTATGTTTGTCCAACTTCATTGTTATTTAGTGAAAAGTCCTAAGAAACTCAGCAGCAGCCTTTATCATTATTGGATTTTACAGCTTTCACAGTTGCCCACGGGGCAGCCATATCAGCCTAGCAAATCCACACTGGAGTTAGCAGTTTTCCACCTATTAATTTGACTTTTCTAAAATCCAGAAGACCTTGATTTAGATTTCAGACACCCATGATTAATGTGGTCCTGAACATGTGTGCAGTTGTATCTCACACAGTAGCTCCAGTCCTTTTCATTATGGTTAGTCTTAGGACATGTAAGTAGACAGAAGTCCTATCTGCTTATCTCTGTAGTTAAGGTTTGATAAGTTTTTTTCTGCATATATCGTGAAATTTTATTGCTGCAGTTAACATAGGAACATATTGCTTGTGTACTTGGTACGTACTGTGTATACAGTGGTAATTTAGGTTCTTTGGGCAATGCTAACCTTCGTGGGTAAATGGGAACTTTGGGGGAAGACTACATGGCAGGGAAAGATTATGAAAGTTGTCATCATGGGGATTTTTATTCCAAAACATAAATAAAAGGTGGACAATTTGGTTGTTACAAGTTATCTATGGCCAGACATGTGGCAGAGGCAGATGGATCTCTTGAGAGTTAAAGGCCAGCCTGGACTACAGAGCAAGTTCCAGGACAGCTAAGGCTATGTAGAGAGAACTGTGTCTCAAAAAAGAAAGAAAAAAAAATATTCATTAGTTGGGTGTCCATACTTTTTTAATATTAGAGTCCAGAAATTGACAATTTATGGAGAATCTGATGATGGCATTTTGTTTAACATTCCTATTAAGTGAGACTAGGAACAAATGCTTCATCGATCCTGAATGATAGCTAAATGCTTAGTAGTAGTCGTTCACTTAGGCCTTAATGTTAACCACTCCTGTAAGATTAATAACTGTTATTCACCCTCATCTCCATCTTAACAGGTTGCAGAAGGTAGGTGTCTTAGCCAGTGAGTTTGCTGGAGTTTAACTTGAAGGCTCATTTGATGCATGATGGTTTTGAATTTTAGAGGTCAAGAGATCTGGGTTGCATTCCTTACACTGGTGTGGCCTTGGATGGGTAAAATAGTTTTGGGGCTTCTTTTTCCTCATTTAAAAGAAAAACAGCTGGGGACACTAAATGAAATAATGCAGATGTAGCAAGTTGCCTGGATTTTGTTTATTATTCAAGTCAGGATCTCACCCATTATGATGGTCTGGCACTCACCATGCAGACCAGGTTGACTTACATCTCTACCTTTGCCTCCTTGTGCTGGAGTTAAAGAAGTGGACTAGGATGCCCCGGTTTTTTGTTTTAGGGGGGCAGGGCCTCAATATGTATCCCAAGCTGGCCTGAAACCTGGGGTCATCCTCTGAATCCCCAGCCACTAAGCCCAGCTTCTATAAAGATTTCTATTAACATGGGAATACATGTGGATTCCTTTGATAGAAGCTATTGAGGCTCGGTCCATTCAATTCTAATTAAAGGCTGGAGGAAAAATGTTTCTTGGTTCTTAACCTGAGAAAAGATAAGATTTAGTGGGACAAATGGCTGTGAAGATGACAAATCTGCCACGGACTACTTGGGAATAGAGGGAGACATTTAATACTTGGACTTAAAATAGGAAAAGACTTGATTTTACTACCTTTCCCCATCTCAGCTGTTTCTGAATGGCCTTCATTTCTTTGTCTTTTTTGGGGAGTGGCCAAGGTGTTCCTGAAACTGTCTTATCTCAGCCTATACAACTCTGAAAGTAGAGGTGTGCTCCATCACATCTTGCTTATATGTCTTGTTTCCCCTTTGAGACAGGTTCACACTGTAACCCATGCTGACTTCAAATCAAAAAGCTACAATTATAGGAATAAGCCACCTTAGCCAGTTTCCTGGAGCCATGTGTGGTGGTACCTTTAATCTCAGCACTCAGGAGGCAGAGGCCAGCCTAGTCTAGAGTTCCAGGACAGCCAGGGCTACACAGAAACCCTGTCTCAAAAACTCGAAACAAAAACTTGGTTTTTTGAAAATGCTTTACTTGTCATTAAATCACTACACCTGTTGAAAATATTTAAAAATACGGCTTTCCAGAAAAACTACGCTGTCAAGAGTTACAAAGCTAGATTCTGTTTCCTAAGAAGTAAACAAAGCTTAAAGCACTACAGTGCTGTAATAGGAAAAATGAAGCTATCTAAATTATGATGGTAGTTTAATGTTAGTGTCTAGCTACGGGTACTTTGTGTAGGCATTTACAGTTATGTTGACGTTGCAGGAATGAGGAAAATCTGAACATCAAATGGTGTATTAAAACAGTAATATCTCAGGATATAAATAAGCCGAGTTGGAAGTGGTAAAAGGATTATTTAAATGCAGATGTGCCCAAAGAGAACATGTGTTGATCCTAATAGTGAAAACTAGAAGTTAAAGGGTCCAACACAATTGGAGCTTGGCTAGCAGTATTATCCATTCATGTTAGTCTTTATATTTTGGAGGGATTACAGGGAAAGACAGGATCTTGGCTGTCCTCTAGCTTGCTATGTAGACCTATCTGCTCCTTGATTATGGAATTAAAGGTGTACACCACCATGCCTGGCAGTGTTAAAGATTTAGTTATATGAAAATTGCTCGTTATGTATCATAAAAAAGGAAGGTTACAAGCTGGTTTCTTTTTTTATTTTTTTGGGGGGGGGGATTGTTTGTTTTGATTTTTGAGACAGCGTTTCTGTGTAGCCATGGTTGGCCTAGAACTTAAAGAGAGATCCACCTGTCTCTGCTTCCCAGTGCTGAGATAAAAGGCGAGTACACCCATTGCCTGGCATATACCTATTTTTAATTAGATTTGTTTGTTTTTTTTATTTTTGTGTGGGTGTTTGAGCAGTATGTATGTCTGCATCACATGTGTCCATAGAGGTTTGAAGAACGAGTTATAGTACAGATGGTTGTGAAGCATCATGTGGGTGCTGGGAATTTAACTTGGGTCCTTTGCAAGAGCAACAAGTTCTAAAGCATCTCTTTAGCCTCCCACAAACTGGTTTCTTTAATGTACAACTTCAGATAGAAACTGATGGGGACTGAAGAGATGACTCAGCTGTTAAGAGCACCTGCTGCTCTTGCAGAAGACCTGAATTCAATTACCAGCAACCATGTCAGGTAGCTTCATAACTCCTTTGAAACTCCAGCTCCAGGGGCTGCCTGCCCTCTTTGTCTTTAGGTACTGTACTTGCATACACAAAACCACAGAGATAAATATACACATAATGAAAATGGAATCTGTATTAATGATTAGAAGGTTATATTAGGGGTTCTTTGGAAGAACAGAACTGATAGAATGAAACAGATAGATAGATGGGTGAGAACAGATAGATATAAAGGAGATTTATTAGAATGGTCTACATATAGTTTGACAGTGGCTATTTACCAATGTCAAGTCCGAGAATCCAGTAGTTCTTCTGTTCATGAGGCTGGATGTCTCAGCTGGTCTTCAGTATATACTGGAATCCTGATGAAGTAGACCTTGATGCTAGTTAAGGAATAGACTTGCCATAGAGATTGAGGGCAAGCAGGCAAAGACAGCAAGCTTCCTTCCGTGTCCTTTATATAGGTTGCCACCAAAAGGTATGGCCCAGATTTAAAGTGGATCTTCCCACTTCAGATGATTTAATTAACAAAAATCCCTCACAGGTGTATCCAGCCACTTGGGTTTTAGTTAATTCCAGATGTAGTCAGGTTGACAACCAAGAATAAACCATCACAAAGGGTGTACTAGAAAGTTAACAGTAGCTATTAGTGTGAGGGTTTTTCTATATCTGTATGTGGTTATGTACCCAAGAGGGTCAGAGACATCTGATTCCCTAGAGTGGGAGTTAAAGGCATTTGTGAATTGTCCAAAGTGGGTGTTGGGGCCAGGGTTGTTGTTTTTTTTTTCTCTCTCCCTCCTGGTCTCTATAGCCCAGGTTGCTTCCCCCTAAACTCAACTTCCTGCCTCAGCCTCTTAGAGTGCTGGAACTACACGAATGTGCCACACAATGGCTGCTTTGGGTTTGTGGCTTTTTAAATTTAGAGGCCAGGTATGGGTTCCAGACCAGCTAGGGCTACGTGGACCCTGTCTCAAACTTAAACAATTGGGCATGTATGCCTATAATCCCAGCATTCTGGAAGACAAGATGAGTCTTTGTTTTCTGGGCTAGTCTGGTCTACACAGTAAGCTCCAGTATAGCCAGAACTATGTAGAGAACCCTGTCTCCAAAAAAAAAAAAAAATTAAGTATATGTATATATGTGAGGTCAGAGGAGAAAGTGAGAGAGTCAGTTCTCTGCTTCAACTATAAGGGTCTTAGGGGTTGAACTACTTGAATTGTTAATGAGTATATTATTACAATTTCTGTAACATTGGTGAGAAATGTGATTGAAATGTGAGAATTCACCTGGTGTAGCACATGCCTTTAATCCCAGCACTTGGGAGGCAGAGGCAGGCTGGCCCTCTTGAGTGCCTATGATGTACTGGTTCTTTTATTTGGGTAATCATATATTTTACTAGCATGATTAAGAATTATTTACTGGGGCCTGGGGAGGTGGCTCAGTGGTTAAAAGCACTGATTGCTCTTCCAGAGGACTGGGGTTCAATTCCCAGCACCCATGTGGCAGCTCATGCTTGTCTGTAACTCCAAGATTTGACACCTTTACACAGACATACATGCTAGCAAACTACCAATGCACATAAAATAAAAATAAATAATTTTAAAAAGACTTACTGGCCAGGTAGTGGTGGCATAGGCCTTTAGTCCCAGCACTCAGGAGTCAGCAGAGGCAGGCAGATATTTTTCTGTGAGTTCAAGGCCAGCCTGGTCTTGATTTATTGATTGATTATTTGGGTTTTCAAGATAGGTTTCTCTGCTTGTCTTTGTCTCTGAAGTTCTGGGGTTAACAAGATGTGCACCACCTGTAGTAGCAGTCTTTAAGTGTTGGGATTAAAGGCATGTGATAGCACCATGCCTGCTGGCTCTTTGTTTTTTTTTTGTTCTCTTTTATTTTGAGACAGGATCTCAACTGAAACTTACTGTGTAGATCAGATTGACCTCAAACACATAGGAATCTCCTGCCTCTGCTTACTGAGTGCTAGAATTAAAGGCATGTTTTATCAGGCCTGATCTTGTATGGTTTGCTTTTTTGTTTGTTTTTGATTCTGATTTTTCAAGGCAGGTTTCTTTCTGTGGCCCTGGCTGTCCTAGTACTTGCTCAATAGACCAGGCTGGCCTCGAACTCACAGAGATCTGCCTCACAAGCCCTGGGATTATATGTTTTTTGTTTTGTTTGTTTGTTTTTTAAAGTTTGAGACAGGGTCTTAAATATCCTAGGCTGT
>JADRCH010007331.1:138115-192620 GCA_019843965.1 Rhynchomys soricoides
GTTTGTTTTTTAAAGTTTGAGACAGGGTCTTAAATATCCTAGGCTGTCCTACATTGTAAACCAGTTGTAATCAAGCAAAAGATAGAATACCAAGATAGTTTTAATGATGTATAAACCATCAGGAAGGTAACTAACTGAATCCTGATACTGGGTTTTTGACATTCCACATTTTCCTTTAGGGTGCAAAAATGCAGAGCAATAAAACCTTTAACTTGGAGAAGCAGAATCATACTCCAAGAAAGCATCATCAACATCACCACCAGCAGCACCATCAGCAACAACAGCAGCAACAGCAGCAGCAACAGCCACCCCCACCAATACCTGCAAATGGACAGCAGGCCAGCAGCCAGAGTAAGTAGCTGCTGGGTGCTGGGAGGATGTAAACAGGTTCCCTTGGGAATGGTTTTATAGATTTTAGATAACTCTCAGGATTATAAATGAACAGGCCTTTGGTAGCGTACTTTTGTTGTTCTTACTTTTTTGGAGGTGGGCTGGCAAGACAGGGTCTCTGTGTATCCCTGGCTGTCATAGAATGCATTTTGTAGGTCAGGCTCCTTTGAACTCCACCACCGGCCTCTGCTTCCAGTGTTGGGATTGGGTGCCACCACGTCAACCTTTTGAGATTGGGTTTCAATGTGTAGCCCTGGTTGCTGGCTTAGAACTTCCTCTGATTTCCTTCTGGTATTGGGATTAAGGGCATGTGCTGCTCTTAATTCATTATTCTGGTTTGATTTAACAAGGTTTATGTGTATGTATGTTTTTCCTGCATATATATATATTCCTGGTGCTCATGGGGGTCAGAAGAGGGTATTGGATGTTCTGGGTCTACAGCCCTTTTTTTTTTTTTTAAAAGATGGTCGAAGCTGCCATGTTGGTGCTGGGAATCAGTGAGTCCTGAAAGATCAATAAGTAGTCTTAACTGCTCAGCCAACTCTTTTGTTTAGCACCTCCTATTTGGTTCTTAAGTATTTTATAAATGAAGGGAATTGATCATTTGAAACAAAGGAGCAGATATTGGTGGAGTATAGGTTATTCTGCTATATTGACAAATTTTACTCCCAAATAAATGTCTATATGTAGTTAGTAGTCATCAGAGAATATAGGAGAACTTTTTAAGGTTTAATGGAGAATTAAGACTTTGTGGCACATGCCCAGCCCAGTCTCTTAATCTGTAAAAAGTTTTTCTTTGTTGTCATTCTTCAGGAAACTGAGTACCTATAAAAACAAACCTGGTGGGGTAAGGGTAACTAGAGAGATGGTTCAGTAGTTAAGAGCATTTCCTGCTCTTCCAGAGGCCTTGAGTTGACTTCTCAGCACCTACATGAGGTATCTCACTACCAACTATAACTCCTGTTCCAGAAAATCCAGCATCCTTTTCTGACTCTATGGGTACCCATGCACATGTGACACATAGTCACACTCAATACATAAACACATAAATAATTTTTTAAAGGGGAGGTACTAGTAGAGACAGGTGAGGTAGCTCAATAGTTAAGAGCTGTACTGCTCTTGGAGAAGATCCAGATTTGTTTTTGACATGGCTGAGGTGGCTCAGAACCATTTGTACCTACAGTTCCAGGGGGAATCTGTTGCACATAATTCATCCAGGCAGACATACATACACATTATTTTAAAAAAAAAAAAAAAAAAGCCAAACAATTGGGCTCACGGATGACTCGCCTCTTAAAGGCACAAACCTGAGGACCTGAGTCCTGGAACCCACTGTGGAAGGAGAAAGCCAACTCCTAAAAGTTGCCCCTGGCCTTTACACGTATGCCACACATGTGCATACCCATATGTATACCATACATACCTGATGATAAATTTGTAAGAGAAGAAGAGCTTACTACAAAAATATTTATTACTCATTTCTTTATGTGCAACCTGTCAAGGTTGTGAAGGTTGGTAACTGGCTAAGAAACTAGAGCAATTTTTAAAGTCTGATTCCTTAGGACAGAGAGCTGTTCAATAGTATTGCCAAGTTGTTATATCATTTGTTTGTCTCTAATTAAGCTACCTTAATTTCTGGATTTTAGGAGGGCTGCTAAGAAGTCCCCTGGTCTCTTCATGGCTGCTTTCACATTCTAAGGTGCAATTTGCTGATGAGTAGGAAATTTTGGGAAGTGGTGCTTTTCTCCCATCACAGAAACAGTGTTGAAGATATGACTAATTCTTAACCCAGTCTTTTGATTGACTGTCATCTTTCAGATGAAGGCTTGACTATTGACCTGAAGAATTTTAGGAAACCAGGAGAGAAGACTTTTACCCAACGTAGCCGTCTGTTTGTGGGCAATCTTCCCCCTGACATCACTGAGGAGGAAATGAGGAAACTTTTTGAGAAATATGGAAAAGCAGGCGAAGTTTTCATTCATAAGGATAAAGGCTTTGGCTTTATTCGCTTGGTAAGTGTGAGCTTTGGGGCATATGCTTTGAGAGATAGGGAAGTCTGGAGAGTGAATATGGAAAAATAGCAGTGAAAAGAATGACATTGTCTAAAAGTTTTGGAGGCACTGTCTTAGAACTTACTTTGTAGACCAGGCTGACCTTGAACTCAAGAGATCTGCCTGCCTCTGCCTTCTAAATGCTGAGTTTAAAGGTATGCACCACCACCACCTGGCCTTATTTGCCTGGAGTACAGGGGCTAAAATAGTTTGGGGGGTTATTTTTGGTTGCAGATCTCATTTTTGAACCCCAAGCTATTCTTTAACTTGCAAACCTCAGCTTTCGGAGCTCTGGATGACCAGGCATACTTACCATGCTTGGTTTAAGAGAAAATGAAGCTTATTTTAGTGATTATCAAGGCTTATATAATTTATTTCCAAAATCCTTGAATTTGTGTTATCTTACTCTTCAAAACCCTGAGGGGACAAGTTATCTTTGTGGATATCCATTTTCTTTGTGAAGCAGACAGTTGGGGACTGCCTCTAATATGCAGACTCTTGGACCTAATAACTACCAAACAGCAGTATTCCTCTAAGTGAGGAGCAAAGTGTGATGAGCTCCGGATGATGGCTGAAACTAGTTTTCATTCCTGCTAACTTAATACCATAGCAAGTCATTTTCTCAAGATACTTGGTTCTGTGAAGTAGGGAAGAGATGTCCTGTCTGTGTTTTCTGGTTCTAAATAAGCTTCTTGGTCACTGGATTTGATGCCCTATTCATAGGCACCAGGCATACATATTGTGCATAAAATAAGTATTCTTCATTGAGGACAAGTAATTCTGGTATGTTAGTAGAAATTAAAATCCAAGTGCTGGCTTGTTAAATATACGGCTGTGATTCTGCCCTGGAACTCACTATATAGACTAGGCTGGCCTAGGGATCTACCTGCCTCTTAAGTGCTAAAATTAAATATGAGTGCCACCACACCCAGGATTTTTTTGAGTGCTATTTTGTTGATGGTTGCTTGGTTGGTCTTTTGTCAAAATCTAGTTTTCTTTTTTGTTTTCCCCAGGAAACACGAACCCTAGCGGAAATTGCCAAAGTGGAGCTGGACAATATGCCACTCCGTGGAAAGCAGCTGCGAGTGCGCTTTGCCTGTCACAGTGCATCCCTTACAGTCCGCAACCTTCCTCAGTACGTGTCCAACGAGCTGCTGGAAGAAGCCTTTTCTGTGTTTGGCCAGGTGGAGAGGGCTGTAGTCATTGTGGATGACCGAGGAAGGCCCTCAGGGAAAGGCATTGTTGAGTTCTCAGGGAAGCCAGCTGCTCGGAAAGCTCTGGACAGATGCAGTGAAGGCTCCTTCTTGCTAACCACGTAAGTAATTTTCAGACAGTGGTTTGGGGTTCCTTATTCTTTCTTTGGCATGGAGCGTTGACATCTAGTAACTGTGTCTTATTTTCATTTAAAGACTTAATAGTAACTCAGCTTTTCTAATGCGGTTTTCAGTACAATCCTAAATACTTACGTATTTGAGTGCATGTACTTGCTGTGGTGTACATTGGGAACTCAGGACAACTTTGGGAAGTTGGCTTTCTCATTCTACCTTTACATGTGTTCCGGGACCATGCTCAGGTTGTGTAGCTTGCATGTGCCTTTCTCCATCATGGTATGGTACAAGGATAGCTTTTTAGGCTGGAGAAGTACTTCAGTGGTTAAGAGCACTGGCTACTCTTGCTGAGAACCTGAGTTGGATTCTCATCACCCACATGTTGGCTCAAGACCATCTGTAATTTCAGTTCTAGGGGATCTGATGCCAGCTTAAGCAGGCACCAGGTATGGAAGTGGTACATTGATACACATCTGGGAAAAACACTCATACATGTGGAATAATATTAGCTTTTCATTGAGCATGGTAGCCCATGCCTGTGATCCCAGCACTTGGAAGGTAGAGAATCTGGAGTTAAAGTCATCCTCATCTATACAAGTTGCAAGTTAGCCTGGATAGGTAAAACTGTCTCTAAAAGCAGAAGGAAAAAAAAAGAAAGAAAAAAAGATAGTTTTCCCCTTCTAGGAACTTTGAATTCTGGAAAATGTTCTGTTAAGTTTACTTTCTCTTAGTGTTTTCCTTCCTTCATTTTCTGGAGTTATCAAATATAGTAGATAACTCGACCTTTAACATTTTTTTGAGACTATTACAGAGATCTGAAACCTGGCTCCATCTGGGCTGTTATCCCCAAATTATTCATAATGCCGGTAAGAGGGACTTGGTTACTTGGGGTTAGGTATAAAATTCTTTAGAAATGTATTTAGATGTGGTGGTTCATATCTATAATCCCAGCACTTGTGGGGTTAAAGCAGGAGTGACATTGACTTGAGACCAGCCCAGTTTACAGTATGAATCCTTGCCAACTTCTCATTCCTGTCAAAAGTACTATAGTTGTCCAGTCTTATCCCTAATTAGTTCCTCATGCCAATGTCAGCTGTATGGATCCTGCTTGTTAGGGTATGACCTCATTAACACTAACTTTTCTTCTTTCACCCAGATTTCCTCGGCCTGTGACTGTGGAGCCTATGGACCAGTTAGATGATGAAGAGGGACTTCCAGAGAAGCTGGTTATAAAAAACCAGCAATTTCACAAGTGTGTTGTCTAGTTGTTAACTTTTATACATTTCTGGGGTAGGGTGGGGTGTGAGTTATGTATGTGTGGTGCTGGTAGGTGAACCCAGACCCTTAACATATTTGACTACACTTCATCCCTTAATGTTTTCTGTTCTTGAAACTTAAAAGAGTGATTAAAAGAGGCATGTCTTTGCTGTATACTTGTGCTCACTTGGCCTTTAGAAAAGAATGTGATTCTGTGGAATCTTGGACAAAAGTAATACCATACATAATGTGTATTGTCTATAGGGAGAGAGAACAGCCACCCAGATTTGCACAGCCTGGGTCCTTTGAGTATGAGTATGCCATGCGCTGGAAGGCACTCATTGAGATGGAGAAGCAACAGCAGGATCAAGTGGACCGGAACATCAAGGAGGCTCGTGAGAAGCTGGAGATGGAGATGGAGGCAGCACGCCATGAGCACCAGGTCATGCTAATGAGGCAGGGTGAGTAGAAGCCTATAAGTAGGAAGAGTGGAATACATACAAATGCCAGTTTTGTCCAGTAATTTCTTTGTTCCTTAGTAGAAAAGGACAAAATCTCTGCTTTTATTCCTTGAAATAAAATCCTAGTAGGGAGATGAATTTGGAGATGGGTATAAAATACTGGATAGATTCTATAAAGAAAGAAATGATAAAGTTTGAGTTTACTTGCATGATTATTCTGGGATAGATACTGTCTTGGTTAAGGATTCTGTTGCCGTGATAATACACCAAACATGACCAAAAGCACTTTGAGGAGGAAAGGGTTTGTTTTGTCTTAAAATTACAGGTAATTCCATTACTGAGAGAAGCTAAGGCAGAAACTAATGTAGGAGTGCTGTTTACTAGGTTGTTACTCGTGGCTTGTCCGTCTTTTTTTTGGATGTTGTTTTGTAGTTTTTGGATTTTGTTTGTGGCTTGGTTTCTCTGTGTAGCCCTGGCTATCCTGGAACTAGTCTGTAGACCAGGTTGGCCTTGAACTCAGAGATCTGCCTGCCTCTGCGTCTCAAGTGCTGGGATTAAAGGTGTGCACCACCATGCCAGCTCATCCACCCACCATGAGCTAGGCCCTTCCACATCAACCAAGAAAATACCACAGGTTTGTCCACTGACCAATGAAGGTTTCCTCTCCAAAATGACTCTATATCTGTGTCTTTTTTTTTTTTTTTTTCCTTTTGGTTTTTCGAGACAGGGTTTCTCTGTATAGCCCTGGCTGTCCTGGAACTCACTCTGCACTTCAGGCTGACCTCGAACTCAGAAATCCGCCTGCCTCTGCCTCCTGAGTGCTGGGATTAAAGGCGTGTGCCACTACTGCCTGGCTATATCTTGTGTCTTGGTTGACATCTTTGCTTTCTGGGTATTTATGGGGAAATGTTGTATATATGTAAAGAGAATAAAAAAGTCTCAATCTGTTGCTAGATTTGATGAGACGTCAAGAAGAGCTTCGAAGGATGGAGGAGCTGCATAACCAAGAGGTTCAGAAACGAAAGCAGTTAGAACTCAGGTAGCTTCTTTTAACATTTATTTGTTTGGGGCCTGGTTTCATTCCACAGTGTGTGGGGGCCTTCCACCAAATGGTCCTAGGAATTAAACTTGTCATCAGCCTTGACAGCAAGCACCTTTATGCACTTAGAGCTGCATTGGTTCTAGGAATTGCCTAAGGGCTTCCCTGAAGAGAAAGAGCTCAATGCTGGTCTCTTTAATTTCTTTGAATGTTGTTTTATTCTTGGCAAGCTGTGCTGGCTTTTAGCAGGCTTGTCTTGTTGCCTTAATCTTCCTGTTCAACTGGTCTACTCATTTTCTGGCATGTATTTATCTTAAAATACCTTGATAATTCTATAGGCAGGAAGAGGAACGCAGGCGCCGTGAGGAAGAGATGCGGCGACAACAAGAAGAAATGATGCGACGACAGCAGGAAGGATTCAAGGGAACCTTCCCTGATGCGGTATATCTCCCATGTGCCTATGATGTGGTAGGCCAGTCATCATATAAGATTGTGAAATGTCTATAAGGGTACTAGGTTATGACCAATTTTTCTGTTATAAAATTCCTTTTAGGAAAAAAATGTTGGTAGTAAATGAGGTAAGGTTAGCAAATTTAACATGAAAATCTGGGACCACTTTGTTTGCTACTTATATCCAGTGGTGATAAGAGAAATTTGAGTCCTGTAGCTGCCTTTGGCTAATCCACTGCTTAGCTCTAAGAAGTTAAATATTTCTTCCCCCTGTTAGTGCTAATATAATTTTCTAATAGAAAACCTGATATCAGTGTACAAATAGCAAGAGGGCATTAGTATGTATGTCGTCACTGTTCACTTCCCTTTGTTGTGTCATCAGTGCATTGTGATAGAGTAACTGTTGTCTTGGACTGTGTTTGAGTATATGTTGTTTTTCAGAGAGAGCAAGAGATACGGATGGGCCAAATGGCTATGGGAGGTAAGGACTTAAGAATTAAATAGTTCTGGTGCCTTTTGGGAGGGATAAAAGGTAGTTATAAAATAGAGAGCAGCAGGTATCCAGGGACCAAAGAACTGCCTGTCTGGCTTTGTTTTTGTTTTTTGGGTTGGCTGGCCAGTTATTGTGATCTGCCTGGCTCACAGTGGATCTGCTGGGGTAGCAAGGATGTACAGCCCTGCTCAGCTCTTTTTTTTTTTGGTCCTTTTGAGACAGCTTCTTACTGTAGCCCTAGCTGTCATGAAACTCACTATGTAGACTGGACTGGTCTTGAACTTATAGAGATCCACCTACCTTTGTTTCCACTTGAACTTATAGAGATCCACCTACCTTTGTGCTGGGATTAAAAGTGTGAGCCACAATGCTTGGCTTTTGATGTGTAAACTGGGGTTTTTAACTCAGATTTTCATACTTACAGAGCCTTCTTTCTCTTCTTAATCTGTGTTATGGAGCTTCTACTAGTCCACATTTAGATGACATCACATTTCCAAGAACATTAGGGTTTATAGGCTGGGAGTAGAAGATTGACTACATACTGAATTGTCCTTTTGGTAGTGATCATACTATACTACTATGCTTTAGGTGCTATGGGCATAAACAATAGAGGCGCCATGCCCCCTGCTCCTGTGCCACCTGGTACTCCAGCTCCTCCAGGACCTGCCACCATGATGCCAGATGGAACCCTTGGATTGGTAATAAATTGAAGCGCTTCATAGTAATTATAAATAGCAGTAGGAGGACCCTCTCAACCTCTGAGGTCTATTTTTTTTGTGGTGTGTATGTGCAGATGTGTGTACATGTCAGTGTAGGCTAGGGGTCAGCTGCTTGTGTCATTGCTCAGGGGCCATCCATAACCTAGGACTTGCCAGTTAGGGTAGGCTGACTGGTCCATGAGCCCTAGGAATCTTGTGGTTTCCCCAGTGTGCTGGGATTGCAAATGCATGCCACCATGTCTTGCCCCTTTTCCCCTTCTTTGAACCTCAAGCTTGCAGAGCAAGTATTTTACCCACCTAAGCTATTGTCTCAATATCTACCTCTGAGTTTACTTTGACTTTGGTACAGATACTGATCTTTAGCACTGTTGGTATTCATAAAATGTAACCTAAGATCTTAAGGGGTGGTACGAAGATTGAAGCCAGGATGTAATATATGCTAGGCACGTGTTGTCTCACTATCCCATATCCCTGGTCCTTCTGTTTTTACTCTTGAGAAAATCTAATATCATATGCTATTTTAATCTTGGAGTTAAACTATAGACTCTTGACTGTGACCTGATTAACTGTTACAGTTGATGCTATACTCAGTATAGTTTTTTTGTTGTTTGGGATTTTGGGGTTTTGTTTGTCTGTTGAGGTGTAGAGTATCTGTAGTCTAGACCAACTGCCTCAAACTCAGAGTTGCTCCTGTCTCTTAATTCCCAAATGCATATGCCACCATGTCCGGCAAGCAAGTTGCTGTTTAACTGGGGAAGTCAAGAAAGGTTAGATATTATGATATATAACACGTGGATCCAAGGGCCTTGTGGTTCATAAAGTCCAGAAGTTGTTCTAGTTCTAATGTTAAAATGGAATGGGCTAAAACTGGATAGACTTAAGGTTGCTAAAGAAATAGCCTGTTCTTCCTGGCTCAGGATCTATCCAAACTAGAAATTTTAATTGTATGTAAAATGTGGATAGAAAGCTAAAGATGGATGACTGAGTGGAGCCATAACTAGTAAAGCCTGCCTTTCATCTAGGGATTCTCCACTAGAGTGAGCTCTAAACAGATTTGGTTGTCTGCTCCTAACGGTCAGGAGACTTAAATAGTTAAGTAGAAATGGCCTGTAGTGGGGAGATCTTAGATGAGCTAGAACCTGCAGAGACAGATTCTATTGTAACATTGTTCTCTTTCTCTTTTAAGACCCCACCAACAACCGAACGTTTTGGCCAAGCTGCTACAATGGAAGGAATTGGAGCAATTGGTGGAACTCCTCCTGCATTCAACCGTCCAGCTCCGGGAGCTGAGTTTGCTCCAAATAAACGCCGCCGATATTAGATAAAGTTGCATTATCTAGTTTCCTGCAGCCCTTAAAGAAGGGCCCTTTTTGGACTAGCCAGAATTCTACCCTGGAAAAGTGTTAGGGGTTCTTCCCAATAGATAGGTCTTCCCTGCTTGTACTACTCTGGGGAGTATGCTTGAAGGCAGAGGGGCAAGGGAGGGGTGGTATTTAACAAGTCAAAGTCTGTGGTATAGTGCGTTATCAAGTCTGTCTGGTGCATTCCCGAGGTGTATTGATTGTTGAGGGCCTGGAGAACCATAGAAAAATGGACTCAGAGCTCCATTAATCTTGATCATTCCTTCTCTCTCTCTCTCTCTCTCTCTTCCTCTCTCTCTCCATCGTGTTTTAGTTACTTTCTCATCTTTATTCCCCTCAACCCCAGAGACACTGCCATATATACCACAAAACCTAAACATCCTCCAATGACCTAGCCCCATTCCTCCATTCACTCCCAGGTAAGAATTCAGACAAATGTCCACAGAGGTTACAGCATACATACGGTTCTGTTCTATCTCATATATGACCCCTTCATGTCCCAAGGGAGACATTTTCTCTTAGAGGTTTTCATTTTAGTATATCTTAAAAATATCTTGTGTTAACTTGCCTCCATCTTTTTCTTGGGTAAGGACTACACTTTTGTGTCTCTGATGTTGCTATTCACAGCTTTTCTTGGTAGGCCTAGTACAATCTTGGGAACAGGGTTGCTGTGTGTTGAAGGTCTGACAGTAGCTCTTCGTCTTGCCTATCTTAGGTAGTTACGCTGTGCATTTTTATTGGTGTACTATAATTTGTTCCTGATACCTTCAATTTGAAAATTTTTCTGAGAAATGGAGCAGTAATGCAGCATCACCTTATTAAAATACATTTGAAGCCTTTTCATTTTCTGTGCTGTTTTTTTAAAAAGGGAGGGGGAATTTTGTCTTGGGAGGTATATATAGTAGACTACCTAGGGGTGATCTTTGTAACCATCTGATTGAAATATTAAAACATCAGGCAAACCTGGTCAGAGGAAGGTGCCATGCAAGGTGGAATGGCTAAGACCAATGCTATTGGCACTACCTGGAGGTAATGGCAATGGCAGGCAAGCTATTCCAAATGGCAGAAAATGGAGGGGTTGTACCCATACCCACACAGGGGACGGGGGGACTTAATTAGTATTTTGTTTCTGAGCAGCTGCTGGTATGTCAGAGGCTTGGAATTGGCAACATCTAAAACTGCTGTAGTTAACTGACCTCACCCAAGTTCCAAGGGCTCTTCTTCCTGATCCTTTTCTCCTGAGCCTCAGCTCTGGAACACTTTCCTATTGGCTGGGAAGACCAACTCAAGTTCCCTTGCCCATGTTTGGAGGTGGACGCCTCCTGAACTAAAGATAGAAACAGCTGGCCCTTCTAAGCAGCTAAAAGCCTTCAGACTAAGAGGTGTTCCCCACTCTGCAGCCAGACTCCTTGAAATACCCTTTGAGTAAGCTCGATCAGTGCCTCCATGGCTCTGCTCTGCTATAACAAAGGCTGTGGGCAACACTTTGACCCCAATAACAATCTCCCTGGTGAGTAAATTATTTACCTCGGGGGCTCCGGGTAGGTGTTAGGGGTCAGCTGTGTGGCTGGCCATTGGGAATGAGGAAAACAAGAATTGGGCATAATTGTTCTGGGTGATCTTGACTTTGCTGGTTTACTTTCCACATTCTGTGAAATGCCATTAACATGAACCTGGAGAAAACGTGAGGGATGGTATTTGGCATGGTTACCCTTCTACCTTGATCTTTCTGCTGGTGTCTACAGATTCCTGTTGCTATCACCCTGGGGTCCCAATCTTTCATGATGCTCTTAAGGTGAGGAATAGGCCATGGGGGCTTAGCAAGAGCATTTTTCACAAGGAAATACGCCCAGAAAATCTAAGCTGATCTGGGTCTCTTGTTACCAGGGTTGGTCCTGCTGCCGAAAACGAACGGTAGATTTCTCTGAGTTCTTAAACATCAAGGTAAACTCTTTACTTCCTTGGATTCAGCTCCCCACCGAAGAATTCTACTTCTAACCCTTATCTCCTTATCTATACTAGGGCTGTACTGTGGGACCACACTGTGCTGAGAAGCTTCCTGAGGCCCCTCCTCAGCCTGAGGGCCCTGCCACAAGTTCACTTCAGGAGCAAAAACCTCTGAATACAATTCCAAAGTCAGCAGAGACCTTGCTCCGAGAAAGGCCTAAGTAAAGAGGGGGCTTTTGTCTCCATCTGTGTAGCTTCCTAGGAATTAATGGCTCACTGGGGTTTGGAAACTAGGGGGTAGGGTCCTAAGGAGGGTCATGTGTTGACTTGGGTAATGCATCTTTTGTCCGGGAAATTTGTATCAAAAGGCCTTTGTGATAAGACTATAAGGAGGATGGGATAGGTAGCCTTAGTCTAGAAACTAGAGAGCCCTTCACTTAGTATATAGCTGAGTAGTGTTTGGTTTTGTCAAGAAATAGGCTGTCAGCTCAGTCTTGAACTCAATCCTCTTGCCTTAACTTCCTGAATGCTGAGATTACAGATGGGCACTACCACACTTAACTTGAGAATGAAGTGATATTTTTGTTGTGCATTTTCAGTTTTTAATGATCAGTATTTAGTATAGAAAATAGTGAGTTTCATTATCACATTTTCATGTCTATCGTACCTTGCTCACGCTCCCATAAACACACCTGTATTGATCTCTTAGTTTTTGGAAGAACTTCCAAGAAATCTTACAGCATGTGTTTTGTTGGCCCATTCTTGTAATCCCAGTACTCAAGAATGCTGAATCAGTAAGATTGCTGTGGATATTGGGCTACAGAAAATAAAAAAAAAATATGTTGGTTCATGCCTATACATTTCAACACTTACGAGGCAGAGGCAGCAGGATCACCAATTGTCTGAGGCTACTCCATTCTATACAGTAAGTTCGAGGTCAGTCATGGTTACCAAGTGATAGCCTGTCTCAAAACAACAAAGGAGCCAGTAGTATATAGCTCAACAGAAAAAGTGATTCCTACAGAATCCTGTCCAGTTGAGTTTGATCTGTGAAACCTACATTAAGCTGAAAGAGAGAACTGACTCTACAAAGTTGTCCTCTGACCTCTACACATGTGTTGAAGTATGCATGTCCCTACACTAAACTAATAATAAAAATCAAAAGCTCAATATTCTATTTGAATTTCATTTTGAGACAGTAGCTCTGACCAGGAAATCACTGAGATCTCAACTTTCGTTTTTATTTTTGGCTTGTTTGTTTTACATTTTTGTTTATATGTTTGTGCGTGTGGTTACAGGTGGTTGTGAGCCACCTTATGTAGGTGCTGGGAACTGAAACCAGAGCCATTTCTCCATCCCCTTAAGAAAAGCACCTTGCAGGGCATGGTAGAGCATGCCATTAATCCCAACACTCAGGAGACAGAGACAGGTGGATCTCTGAGTTTGAGGCCAGCTCTGGTCTACAGAGTGAGTTCCAGGACAGCCAGGGTTAAACGGAGAAACCCTGTCTCAAAACAAAAAATATAAAAAGCTACATCTTACATCACAGAAAGGAAGTAATATTAGCAAGGCAGGAGGCTCCAGAGAACAATACAACCAAAGTCCTAATGGTCCACAGTCCAATAGAGGAAGAGAAAGTGATATAGTTCTGCAGAGAAATACGGAAGATTGGAAGCAACCAGCCAGAAAGGAAGCTCTGGGCACTTTGCCAGAGTTCTAGAATATGAATGTCCACAGAGATGAAAATTGCCAATGGAGTTGCTACCTGACTTCTCTGACCCTGCTCACTTTCACCAAACTTGCTTGACTTTACTCTCGTGCAGGGGTGCTAGAGCTGGTCATTCTGATGAAAGAATCAGAACTAAATGTCTGCTTATAACCTCTAGGTCTGAGATGCCTCCCAAACTGCTACCACTTCTTATATCTCAAGCCCTGGGAGTGGCTTTGGAGCAGAAGGAACTAGACCAGGAACCTGGAGCAGGTAGGTAGGTCTTTTCATAGGACAGGTCTCAAGGAGTGCAACTTCATGTAAATGCCAGTAGAGTGGGGAAAATAGACAGGTTCCTGACTGTTTCCTTTGCCTAGGACTTGACAGTAGTCTGATCTGGACTGGTTCCAGCTGCCAGAATCCAGGATGTGATGCTGTGAGTGAGAGTTTTGGGGGGTTCAAGCATGTGGCTGAGAGATACCAGAGGGATGCCTGGGTATAGGCAAGAATTTGAATAACCTGATTCACCTTTGGCCTTGTTAGGTTTACCAAGGTCCTGAGAGTGATGCTACTCCATGTACCTATCACCCAGGGGCACCTCGGTTTCATGAGGGGTAAGAAGGGACTTGGCAGGCTTCTCCCAATATAGATGAAAGTGAGGGCTTGGGCGTAGAATTCAAATAAATTATATTCCTCCCTCAGGATGAAGTCTTGGAGCTGTTGTGGTATCCAGACTCTGGATTTTGGGGCATTCCTGGCACAGCCAGGATGTAGAGTTGGTAGACATGATTGGGCAAAGCAGGTAAGCCCCATCTTCCTAAACATTTGGTTAGGACCCAATTACAGAGATAAGCTCTCCTCCCAGTATCTCATGGCTGGCCTCTCTAACTTCTTTGATACAAATCAAGTAAGATTCTGCACTTTATCCCTCCACAGCCCACTGCCGTGTGAAATAGTTGATCTTTCTGAGTTTTCTTGTGTCTTTATACCCCGGTTAGACTCCTCTTGGGTTAGGAGTTGAATTTTACCATCCTCATTTCACTTCTCTTTAGCTGCCAGCATCTTGCCGCCATGATTGGCACCAGACAGATTCCTTGGTAGTGCTGACGGTCTATGGCCAGATTCCACTTCCTGCATTCAACTGGGTGAAGGCCAGTCAAACTGAGGTGAGGAACAATCTGTGGCAGGATGGGAGCCTAGTGAACTCTCCTGCTAGTGCAGTCTTACCAGGAGAAATGCTGACTGCTGTCACTCTTGAGGTTCCACAGTCCCCAGAGAGGAATGGAAAGTTATTACATCAGGGCTGTCTGGCTGACTTGTGGATCTTGCCTCTGACCTGGTTCTGTACTGATGACTCTTTCTGACCTTCTGGGATTGCTACTACCTTTATAATTCTTTTCTCAGCTTCATGTCCACATTGTCTTTGATGGTAACCGTGTGTTCCAAGCACAGATGAAGCTCTGGGGGGTAAGTGAAGAGAAGTGGGCAGAGGCAAGGGATATAGACTAGAAGGAGGGCTAGACTGAGTGGATAGAGGGGATGCTGAAAGATAGCCTGTTTTACTTTAACTGCTTTGGCCTGCCTTCCTTCTTTCCTTCCTTCCTTCCTCCCCTCCCTCCCTCCCTCCCTCCCTCCCTCCCTCCCTCCTTCCTTCCTTCCTCCCCTCCCTCCCTCCCTCTCTCCCTCCCTCCCTCCTTCCTTCCTTCCTTCCCTCCTTCCCTCCCTCCCTCCCTCCTTCCTTCCATCTGCCCTTCCCCACTGCCTTCCTCTGTCTTTCCCTTTCTTTTTCTGTTCTTATTCATTACCACTCCAATCTCAAGCTGTGATTTCTTCATTCTTCCTGTCTCTCCCTCCTCCTCAGGTCATAAACGTGGAGCAGAGCTCTGTCTCTTTGATGCCATCACGGGTTGAAATCTCCCTGGTCAAGGCTGACCCAGGATCCTGGGCCCAGCTGGAGCACCCTGATTCACTAGCTGAGAAGGCCAGGGCAGGGGTTTTACTAGAGATGGATGAGGAGGAATCTGAGGATTCAGATGATGACCTGAGCTGGACAGAGGAGGAAGATGAAGACGAGGAAGAAGCTATGGGGGAATAGTAACAGCAGACAGTTGAGTTTCTGGGTAGGCCCTCAGTGACCTCCTTAGAATCTCAGAGACCAGGATATGGTTGACCGTGTGGTATCACTGAGCAGCAGGAGGCTGAAGGAGAGAACAAAATGTCTGAACTGTGCTGCTGCTCCCCCAATAAACCTTATATTCTGCAGTCTCACCTGAGTCTCTTCTCGCTCCTCGTCATGGAAGAGTGGATTCACCCTGCCCACCCCCTTTTGGCTGTGTTTGACACACGTGTGAAAACAAGCACATGCATGTTCTCACAGCCACCAGACACTCACTGAGCATTTCCTCTGCATCCAGTTCCATGTTGTGTGGTTTACAGATAGCTGAGAAACAGGGGCTTGTTTGTTTCTCTCCAGAGAAAGGCCTGAGCTGGGCATGGTACATGCCTATAATACTACTACTTAGGAGGTGAAGACAGATGCTCAGGAGTTCTAGATCATCCTCACCTACATAGTGAATTGGAGGCTAGCCTGGGCTACATGAAACCTTGTCTTACAACCCTCCCTCTGAATAAAAGGAACAAAAAGAAAAAAATGACATTCTAAGCTGGGTCTAATGGCTTACACACCTGTAATCCCAGCACCGAGGTGGAAAGATTGCCATGAATTTGAGGCTAGCCTGGACTACTAGGTTTATCTCAAAATAGAAGACACTCTAGCTAGGTGTGGTGGCTTGTTCCTATAATTCTAGCAGTCAGGAGGCTGAAGCAGTGTCTATGCCACATAGACAGTCCATGCCAGCCTGCATGACAAAATGAGATTCTTGGTGGCCATAGTGCTTTTACTATTGCTTACCCTACTACATATCAGAGTGTATGTGTAAGGGAGAAGATAAAAAAAATTAGTGGGGTGGGGCTAGACTAAAAAAGAAAGTCCTAAAAGTATGACCCGGCTTGCCTCCAACTTAGCATCTTCTTGCCTCAGCCTCCTCACTGCTGCAATTACAGGTGCAAGTCCCCATGCTCAGACCCAAATGGTAGGGGGTACCTTTGTTTGTTTGTTGATTTGTATTGCTGGGGCTACTTAAACCCGTGTGATGTGCAGGCATTCTATCACTAAGTCACAGCCCCTGCTGAAAGGGAAGTCATAAAACAATAATATGGGGGCTAAGTGTGTGCTGTGTTTGCAAAGGAGCCGAGTTCGATTCCTAGTGCCTACATCAGGCGTCTCACAACCATCTGTAATGCCAGTTCCTGGGACATCCAACTCCTGTGGCCTCTGGGCACATGCACTCACATGCACAGAAGCTTTTAAAAAATCTTAAAACACACACTCACTCACTCACACACACACACACACAACTGAGCACTCAAAAAGGTTACCTAAAAAGCCCTCAAAAATAAATAAATGGTTAGCTCACTGTATCTGCAGATTCTGCACATATGGATTTAACGACTGTAAGTTAAAAATAGAAAAATTTGTTCTGAGTGGTTATAGATTTTGTGTTCCTTAAATAATAGGGTAGAAATCATTTACAAAGCATTTACTCAGTACTGTGATCTAGAGATGAATAGTTATAGGAGAATATGTGTTGGTCATGTGCAAATTCTATGCCATTTTATATAAAGGATTGAGCATCTTCTAAGCTTGGTGTAGGCAGGAGGATCCTGGATGGACCTCCTTCCCTCCCACCAGTATTAAAGGACAAGGAATGACTGGGGAGACTTTCTATTTGGTTTTATTTTTGTTTTATTGGTTTATTTGGTTTTTGGTTTTTGGTTTTGTGATTGAGGCTTAGGATGGCCTGGAACTCATTAGATATAGCTCAGTTTGGCCTCAAACTTGGAATAATCTCCCTACCTAGGTTTTTGAATATTGGGGTGACAGGCATAAGTCACCATACCCAGCTGAAAACATAGACTTGTAATTTATTTTAAGTCTTCCTCGGCAGAATGATCAACAATCTGAGGAAATCAAATTCCAAAAAACAGGACTAGAAAGATGGCTCAAGGCCTGAAAGGCAGTTGCTACATAAGACAGGTGGCATTCCGAGGAACCTATAATAAAGAACCAAATCGCAGAAGTTGTCCTTGGATCTCCCCATATGTGCTACTGTACAAGTACCTTCATGTGTGTGTGCACACACATACACACAGAGACACACAGTATAACACACATACACCTAAATGTCATAGTCAGGGTTTCTATTCCTGCACAAACATCATGACCAAGAAACAAGTTGGGGAGGAAAGGGTTTATTGAGCTTACACTCCCATGTTGCTGTTCATCACTAAAGGAAGTCAGGAATGGAACTCAAGCAGGTCAGGAGCAGGAGCTGATGCAGAGGCCATGGAGGGATGTAACTTACTGGCTTGCTTGCTTCTTCTGGCTTGCTCAGCCGGCTTTCTTATAGAGCCCAAGACTACCAGCCCACAGATGGTACCACTCACAAAGGACCCTCCCTCTTGATCACTAATTGAGAAAACGCCTTACAGCTGGATCTCATGGAGGCATTTCCTCACCTGAAACTCCTTTCTCTGTGATAACTCCAGCTCGTGTCAAGTTGACACACAAAACTAGCCAGTACACCTAATAACAATAAGTTTCCAAGAAATACCTAGTGAGGAAGCCCTTCAAATCTAAGTCTTTTCTTTCTCCCAGATCCATCTCTCTCCCACCCTACTTTCTCTCTCCCCTCTCACTTTCCTCTCTCCAAGATATCATTATGTAGCCCTGACTGCCCTGGAACTCAGTATGTAGACCAGGTGACCTTGAGCTTGTGGAGATGCTCTTGCCAGCGCACTGCATCAAGCTCTATTAGTTGGTATCTTTTCAGTTCTGTTGAGGAAAGCTAGGACATGAATGGGAACTTTGGGTAAAATGAAGTGTGGGTAGTAGCATGCATGAGGATTTGGACTTCCTATGTTTGTAGGATACACATCAGTTCCCATTGCTCCCATTCTGTGGATTCTATGGCAAATAAAGTTTCTCCTTTGAACTAAAGCCTCGACAGTACTGTCTTCCTTCTTCCTTCCCTCCTTTCTTTCCTTCCCTCCCTCCTCCTCCTCTTTCTCTTCCTCCTCTTTCTCTTCCTTCTTCCCTCCCTCTCTCTCCTCTCTCTCTTTCTCTCTGTAGGACAGAGTTTTACTATATAATCTATGTAATCCCACCTAGACTAAAACTGGAATGGAAAATGTAGACCAGGCCAACCTAAATTAAAGAGTTCCACTGCCTCCTGAGTGCAGGGATTAAAAGGCTGTGTGCCACTATACCCAGCCAAGATGGTTTACTCTTTCTTATTTATTTATTTATTTATTTATTTATTTATTTATTTATTTATTTTCAAGGCAACTCACTCTGTAGACCAACTGGCACCAAACTCATAGAGTTCAACTTGTCTCTGCCTCCCAAGTGCTGGGATTAAAGGTGTGTGTCTGGCTGCTTTTTAAATATTTATCTTTAAAGATTTATTTATTTTATGTATGTGAGTACACTGTCTTCAAACACACCAGAAGAGGGCATCAGATCCCATTACAGATGGTTGTGAGCCACCATGTGGTTGCTGGGAATTGAACTCAGGACCTCTGGAAGAGCAGTCAGTGCTCTTAACTGCTGAGCTATCTCTCCAGCCCTAAATATTTCTTTATTACATTCTTCTTTTTTTTTAGATGGGTGTGGTGCCATATGACTTTAATCTTAGCACTTAATAGGCAGAGGTAAACACTGTCTCGAAAAAAACTAAATGAATAAATAAATAAATAAATAATAGGCAGAGGCAGGGATCTCTAGTTGAAGGCCAACCTAGTATACATAGCAAGTTGTAAGCCAATCAGAGCTACATAGTGAGATCTTGTCTCAAAAAAGCTAAAAAAAAAAATTATTTTTATCACATTTTAATTTTATTACATTTTCATTTATTTTGTGTACACGTGCATGGGGCGGTGTGTGCAATGATGTGGAGATCAAAAGATACCTTCTGACAGTCAGTGCTCTTCCTCTACCATGTAGATTCCAGACATTGAACTCAGGCTTGGCAGCTAGTGCCTTTACCCTCTGAGCCATCTCACCCTTACCTGCCCGAAATTTATCTTTATAGAGGTTAATTGATGTAGATAGATTTGGTAATATTTTTAAAAGTTAGAGGTGTCTGCCAGGCATGGTAGTGTGTGCCTCTCTTTAGTCTTTATATATGAGGCTGACATAGGAGGATCAGTATGAGTGCAATATTAGTACAGGCTAGATAGCAAGAGCCTGTCTCAAAAACAAAGAGGTAAAACACGTATGGGCTAGATATGATGACGTGTGCTTATAACCCTAGCACACAGGAGGCAGAGGTAGGCAGAGCTCTGTGAGTTCAAGAGCAGCCTGGTCTACAGAGCAAGCTCCAAGCCACTGAGAGACTATTTAATGAGACACTATCTCAATCAAAACAACTTCCCGCCACCCCCACAACCAGGTGTGGTAGTACATTACCTGTAATCTTAGTACTTGGGACGTTGTGACAGGAAGATCATGCATTCCTGGCCAAGCTGAGCTCCATGGCAACTTTGAGACCACTGTGTGCTATATAAGTTCAAGGCTATTGTTAGTTTCATAGGGAGACTTTCAAAGTTTGAAGTAAAATGACTATAGAAAGATACATAATATACATTAATCTTAACTGTAACATTTTTTTATCTTCTCAAAATCAGGATAACAACTGTCCTGAAATCCTGACGAGAAAGGTGAGGATTTAAAAAATCCAGGTAATTCTTGTATATAAAGTTTATATATAAAATGTCAAATATTTAGTGTTAGTGACGTATGGTCCTAGTTCATTTTATAAAGCCAAAGCATAAAGTATAAGAAATTTCCAACTGTATGATCTGCATAGTAAAAACAGTAGCCACATAGCTACCGTGTGTGTGTGTGTGTGTGTGTGTGTGTGCGCGTGTGTGTGTGTGTGCGCGTGTGTAGAGGCTAGAGGTCAACATCAAGTATCTTCCTCACCTTATTTTTTGTAAGATTTATTTATTTATTATAAGTAAGTACACTATAGCTGTCTTCAGACACTTTCTTCTCGCTCTGGCCCCCGCTAGCTCTGGCCCCGCTCGCTGTAGCTGTCTTCAGACACACCAGAAGAGGGCATCAGATCCCATTACAGATGGTTGTGAGCCACCATGTAGTTGCTGGGATTTGAACTCAGAACCTCTGGAAGAGCAGTTGGTGCTCTTAACCACTGAGCCATCTCTCCAGCCCCCTCACCTTAATTTTTTAAAAGACTGTCTCACTGAATGTATAATTCATTACTATTTGGCCAATCTGACTGACCTGGGAACTTTAGCTTCCAGGACCCCCCTCCCACCTCTGCCTTCTCAATGCTGGGATGGCTTTTATTTTATTATTTATCCTTTTGAAACAAGGTCTTAACTATGTCACCTTGGATGTCCTGGAACTTGCAAAGTAGATCAAGCTGGCCTCAAAATCATTGTGTCTGGCTGCTTGTTTGCTTGCTCCCATTCTGTACATTTGAATCTGGCCTCCAAACCTCAGTTTATGATAAGGTTGACCACCAAGTCACTAAATCCAATGGATATATTTAGTCTTCATCTTCCTTGACCTAAGAAGCAAACTGTGACACTGAAGATGGTTCCTCCTTGAAGCACCTTTCATCCGCAGGCTTCCCAGGCCCATTCTTCATTGTCATCCACCACTCTGCCCACTCTAGTTCAGCTTCTCTTTTTCTACCTGGCCATTTAATCCTAGCCTTTCTCTTATGTGACTCTTCTTCCAGACATGCAGTTTTGCCTATGACCTCAAACATCTGGTATAGAACGTTCACTCACCCTTTTATCTCTGGCCCACATCTTCCTTTGTGACAAATCTAATAAGAATCATGTAAAATATTTACTATTGCTCTTACTAGTCTATCCTTTCTATTCACTGAGATTTTTTTCCTTTTTATTATTTTATTTATTTACATTCCAAATGTTGCCCCCACTTCCCATTCCCCCCTCTGAGTTTTTCACCCCATCTCCCCTCCCCTTTGCCTCTGAGAGGGTGCTCACCCACCCCCACATAACCCCCTAACATCCCCCTTTTGTGGGGTTCAAGTCTCTGCATGATTAGGCATTCTCTCCTGCTGAGGCCAGACAAGGCAGTCCTCTGCTACATATGTGCCAGGAGCCATAGAGCAGCCCACGTATGCTCTTTGGTTGGTGGCTTAGTCTCTGGGAGCTCCTAGGGGTCTGGGTTAGTTGACACTGTGGTTCTTCCTATGGGGTTGCCATCCCCTTCAGCTCCTCCAGTCCTTCCTCTGACTCTTCCATAGGGGTCCCTGACCTCAGTCCTATAATTGGCTGTTAAGTATCTGCATCTGTCTCAGTCAGCTGCTGGTAGAGCCTCTCAGAGGATAGCCATGCTAGGCTCCTGTCTGCAAGCATATTTTGGCATCAGTAATAGTGTCAGGGTTTGGTGACTGCACATGGAATGGATCCCAAGTTGGGCCAGTCACTGGATGGCCTTTCCTCCAATCTCTGCTCCATTTTGTTCCTGCATTTCCTTTAGACAGGAACAATTCTGGGTCAAAAATTTTGAAGATGGGGTGTCCCCATCCCTCCACTGGGGTCCCTGTCTATCTACTGGAGGTGGTGTCTTTAGGTTCCATCTCCCCACTGCTGGAAATTTAAGGTATGGTCACCCCCATTGAATCCTGGGAGCCTCTCACATCCCAGGTCTCTGGGACTTTGAGATTTTTTTTTCTGACTCTTATTGAGGCATGGTCTTACTATGCTATCCAAGATAGCCTTGGATATGAAACCCACCATAGCCAGGGCTATTGCACAGAAAAACCCTGTCTCAAAAAAAACAGAACAAAACAAAAAAACCAAACCAAACAAACAAAGAAGAAAACCCCAGAACACAAAAAAACAAATAAACAAGCAACAACAACAAAAACCAAAACCAACCAAAGCAAAAACGCAGAGAGCCAGGCATAATGGTACATCCTCTTAATTTCCAGTACTAGGGAGGCAAAGGCAGATGTACCTCTTTGGGTTTGAGGCCAGCTAGGGATACACAGTGTGACCTATCTCAAAACACCAAAGGGGAAAAAAAGCCCAGGAAGGAAAAGAGAAAGGTTCAATTTCTTGAGTGTCAGGTTTTACTGTTCTATAAGGTGATGATATTTTCAATGAAGCTTTGGATCTGCTTCAAGATGACAGGGCTGTCATTTGCTTGTCCACTGTGCTACCAGCTTCTACTCAAATTATTTTACCTAATCCTTGGAACTGTGCTGATGTAGGTATTAGTAGCCTATTTTTCATTTTTAATTGTTTCCTTTTTGACACAAGATCTTACTATATAATAGCCCATTCTTACTAAGATCTCACTATTTAGCATAGGCTGTCCTTGAACTTGTGATCCTCCTATCTTAGCCTGAGCACTAGAATTACATGTGTTTATCACCACCCCATTTCCCAACTCCTTACATATTAAGTAGCCAAGGCATAAAGAAGGAAATGGGGTGGGAGATGTGGCTACATTGGTAAAATACTTAGCTAGTTGGGAGGTCCTAAGTTCTAGTACAAACACCTCAAAATCCAGGCATGGTGGCACATACCTGTAATGCCAACACTCAGGAGTTGGATGCAGGAAGATGAGGAACAGAAGACAGAGCAAAGAGATACAAGAAAGAAATGGATTACATGGGTTGATTGGGGTCACGTGGGTACTAATTAAAACCTCAGTCATCGCTAAGAGCTGTCTTAGTGGCCTCTGTGAACATGCAAAGTCTAAGATCCTTTCAGGATCTTTGATAAAGAGCATTCCCCAGCCTCCTAGTCTGCCCCTTTGTCCAGCCTAACTGGGGTCCAGGAGCCACCGCACCCCTGCTACCTCTAAAGTGAGACACCCTCCTAGGTGTGCTTGACTTCACACTCCCTGGCAGCAGCCACTTCAGTGTTACTGCCTCTGGGACTCCCTCATCCGCTGTCCTCTCTCTTTCTGCTCCCAAAGTCCCAGGTCACTGCTGGAGGGAGAACCAGGAAGACAAATATAAATCCGTGCTGTCCAGTTTCAAATTGGCCTCTGCAGCTGCTCAGCAACCCTTTATTTGTCCCCTGCATTCCCTGGCACTCTCTCTCCCACAGGCCTGTTCAGACCATCCATCTTCTTCTGAAACTACAAATTCCTGTGTCTCTCCTACTTCAAAAGACTCTATGCTGGATACTCTGATCAAATTAACTGTTCCATCTGCAACAAATTAGTATTATCTGTCTGCCTTCCAGCACTTTCTCTTACCTATCCAGTTCCCTTCCTGGAAAAGCAATCAACATTATTTCTTTCATTTATTCATCCTTAGATATCTCATGACACTATTGGTACAAATACGTAAACAAGAGAATGTACATTGGTTGTTATACATGAGAAGACAGAAAGGTATTCCAACAGAGGATTCATCCTGGGCAAAGGCACAGAGGGAACTAAGATATATTTAGAAAACAGGAGTAGTGAATAGAGTAATCCCCTGAGCAATAATCCCAGCTGCTGCCTCAACTGCTGCTTCTCCTTTTCTAGCTCTGACTTCAGCCTGAATGTCCCTTGCCTGGCCTGGTCCACATACCAGCTGTGTGGAAATTGGACACTACGAGGCCCCTTGTGCATCCTCCCTTCTCTGGACCTCTGTTACTATTTATTGAGCTTTGACCCCAACCATCTGTTTGAGTCCTGGTAAAGAGGTCCGAGTTCTGGTCTGGGTCACACTCCAAGTCAGTGAGCAGCCTTCCATTTCCTTTGTCACATGGACAGTTTCTCTACACCACTAAAAGCAGGACAATGAATATAAGAGATGCTTTTATAAAAATGTTAATACAAGAAGGTCAAAAGAACAGATTAAACTATACAATAAACACGCAGACAATAAAACCCACCCTGGGCTAGTAGTGCGTTCAAATTTAGCCTGAGTTGCATAGTAAGATTCTTAAAATAATTGCAAGAAAGTAAAACAGGAAGACTATGAACTTTTAGTAGCATACATGGTACTATAAACCTAGTCAAAAGCATATGGCTGGGGAAAGCTACCCACTACAGTTCTCTTGCTAACTGGGCATGTGTCCATTCCAATGCCTTCGAAAAAACTCTGTTTATGCGCATTGAACAGCAATGCTGTCAGTTTTGATCAGAGAACTTCTTTTTGCAGTGGTCAGCAGTGACTGCAGAGATTAGTCAAAGTGCTCAGAATAAGTGCTGACTGATTGGCCATAAATGGGACATCTTGTATCAGGGAACACGGGAGCAGACTGTGGAAAGAATGAGGAGATGGAGGGAAGATGAAGGAATGCTCACCCACAAACCCGTCATGGCTGCTGCACTCTATGATGACCTTCACAAGGTACGGTCTATCATCATCCTGTCATAGAAGGTTGACAGCTTACAGACCCATCCCTCTCTGAGGGTTTTTTTTTTTTTTTTTTTTTTTTTTTTTTTTTACTTTGAGACAGTGTTTCTCTGTGTAGCCCTGGCTATCCTGGAATTTGCTCTGTAGACCAGGCTGGCCTTGAACTCAGAGATCCACCTGCCTCTACCTCCTGGGTGTGGGATTTAAGGTGTGTGCCACTGTGCCAGACTCCTGAGGATTTATATAACTTAACAGTTAAAGGGAGGAGAGACATGTTCTTCAGTGATGTAGCCATTGATAAGGTGCTCATAATTTGGTAAACAATTCTAATATAACTTACTGGATCACACCAACTGGGATGATGAAGGGGATTAGCAGAAATGTGTGTGTGTGTGTGTGTGTGTGTGTGTGTGTGTGTGTGAATGTGATCAAATACATCATATATACATATGAAAATGTCACAATGTAACCTATTATTATAATATATAATTAATGTGTTAATTATAGTGATTCAAACCAAAAGCTATATTTTTACATTTATGAAATGTGAAAATAACAATTTGGTATTAGGTGTCATTTATTTTATGTGCTAATGACATTACAATTAGGATTTCTACTTTTATAGACACACACTGAAGTCTTTAAGTTTGGAATGCTATACTGACTGAGATTCTCTCCAAAATAATATAAGAAAGAAATGGATGAAAGGGTACTTGAACTAAGACTGGCCAGAAATTGATATTCCTTCTGAGTGCATGGCAAATGACTTTTTATGCGATTCTGTGTACTTTTGTCCATGCTGTAAATTCTTCACACACACACAAGTTTTATAACAACGTTGTGGAATTCTAAGCATCTGATGAAAGCCTCTATATTAGTCTAAAAGAGTAGACCAGAAGGAGGGGAATTAAGATGAGGGCTGTCTGAACAGCCCTGTGGGAGAGAGAGTGCCAGGGAATGCAGGGGACAAATAAAGGGTTGCTGAGCAGCTGCAGAGGCCAATTTGAAACTGGACAGCACGGATTTATATTTGTCTTCCTGGTTCTCCCTCCAGCAGTGACCTGGGACTTTGGGAGCAGAAAGAGAGAGGACAGCGGATGAGGGAGTCCCAGAGGCAGTAACACTGAAGTGGCTGCTGCCAGGGAGTGTGAAGTCAAGTACACCTAGGAGGGTGTCTCACTTTAGAGGTAGCAGGGGTGCGGTGGCTCCTGGACCCCAGTTAGGCTGGACAAAGGGGCAGACTAGGAGGCTGGGGAATGCTCTTTATCAAAGATCCTGAAAGGATCTTAGACTTTGCATGTTCACAGAGGCCACTAAGACAGCTCTTAGCGATGACTGAGGTTTTCGTTTTCTCAATTTAAAAAATTACATTGTTTGTTCTGTGTGTGTTGGGAGAACTGTACCGCCTGCCATGGTGTTTGTGTGGAGAACAGGAAACGTGAAGGAGTCAGTTCTCCTTTCACCAGGTAGGTTCTGGTGATCAGAGTCCATGAGTCCTAGGGACAGTTACCTTAACTCAGTAATTCATCTTGCCAGCCTGCAGCTGAAGGGTTTGTTTGCTTCTTAGACAAGGTCTCACTTACTATGTAGCTCTGGCTGGGTCTGGTAGTTAGGTTGACCACCCTGGCGTAACTCCCAGAGGTCTGCCTAATTTTGACTGTTGAGTGCTAGGCTTAAGGGTATGTGCCACCACATCTAGGTACTTTGTTATTTTAACAGAAGAGTATTTATTATTGCGCTGGAAGATAGTGGTACACAGACATATTATGCAGGCAAAACACTCTTACACATAAAATGAAAATATTTTTTAAATAATCCCTTTATCATTAAATCTTTAAATTCTCCATAATTATTGGTGAAAATATAAAGATGAGCCAGGCATGGTGGTACACATATTTAATTCCAGTACACAGGATGCAGAGACAGACAGGAATCTGTGAATTTGAGGCCAGCCTGGTCAACAGTTTCAGGGCAGCCAGGATTGTGTAGAGACTTTGTTCCATTTCCCCTCCCCCCCGCTGCTGCTGCAGCAAAAAGCCCCCCTTCCAAAAGAAAGAAAGCATATGGGAAAATGTTCTAATAGTGTTGCTGCCAAAATAAGATTCATTAATGAGGCAGAAGTGGCGGTGTGTGCAGGGTTGTAATCCTGTTACTGAGGTGAGCAGGTCCATGGTGACGAGTTTAAGATCGTCTTCTATAAGGAAGTTTAGGCTAGCCTAGGCTACTAGAAATTCTGTTCCAATAAACAAACCTACCTACCTATTTAGCAGGTATAGTGACTTGTGCATGTAATTCCTACACTCAGGAGGCAGAGGGAGTCTGATTGGTGCAAGTTCAAAGCCAGACAAAGCTACATAACAAGACCCTGCCATGACAAAAAATGAAAAGACTAAGATGACAAAATCGCCAGTAAAGACTGTATCTGAGAGTGGTGACATGGAGCCGTACAATGGTGGTGGTGCATGCTTTTAATCCCAGCACTTAGGAGGCAGAGGCAAGAGGATCTCTGTAAGTTCATAACTAGCCTGGTCTACAGTGAAAGTTTCAGGACAGCCAGGACTGTTACACAGAGAGACCCTGTTTCGAAAAAATAAACAACAGAAAGAGTGGTGACATGGACCCATAATCCGTTTTAAAATGTATTTATTACACGAATAAGTGTCTTGTCTTCATGTGTATCTGTGCATCACATGTGTTCCTAGTGCTCCTGAAGGTCAGAAGCATGACCTTCAGAGGGTATGAGATCCTCTGAAACTTAAGTTACAGACAGTTGTGAGCTGCCATGTGGGTGCTGAGACTCACACTCTGGTCCTCTGTAAGAGTAACGCATTCCCTTAACCACCTAACCATCTGACAGCTACAGAAGGGATTGGTCTTGTCTTAAGGAGACAGGCTTGTGATGGCCAGGGTTTAAGATTTGAGTGGAAGCTATTTTACAGCACTCTCACCTGGAACTACCAGTGCAAAGCATAGTCCAGACTAAGTAGCTCTGCTGAGGAAAATGGAAGGTATGTGGATGAACTTGAGAGAAAGCTCTCTAGGCAGAAGTAAAGAAGTAATGTGGTCTTCTCTGTTCTTTTCTACATAAGACTTCTTTTATTTTGATGTGTGTGTGTGTGTGTGTGTGCGCGCGCGCGCGCGCGCCCCCAAAGTTTAGGCAACTGTGGATGTGAGAAATGGGGGATTCCTCTGGAGCTGGAGTTCCAGGCAGTTATGAGCCACCTGATGTGGGTACTGGGAATCGGACTCAAATGCACTGCAAGATCAGCAGGCGCTCTTAATGGCTGAGCCATCGCTGTAGCCCTCTTCTCTATTCTTGAATACAACACAGTTCAGTCTCTAATGTCTCTGTACTGTCTGTTCCTCCTGTCTAGAATAATTTTGGTCCAGATTTCAGATCACCTCTCATGATAAGGAATTAGTTAAGTTCAAAACTGGCCAATAAAAGGAAAGAATCCACCATTAACCTATCTTTCCCAGGGGAACTAGACAGCAAAATACCATTTGTGTCTTTTTGCAAAAGTATTCCAACAAATTAGAATATTACCATTTTTTTTAAAGTCTGTACTCAGGAGGCAGAGGTAAACAGATTTCTGTGAGTTTGAGGACAGCCTGGTCTACAAAGTGAGTTCCAGGTCACCCAGAACTTTTCCACAGAGAAACCCTGTCTCAAAAAAAAAAAAAAAAAAAAGAAACAGGGAAAAAAAAAGGAAGAAAAGAAAAGAAATCTAGGTGTGGAGCAAGTCGTGGTGGCAAAAGCCTTGAATCCCAGCACTAAGGGGATAGAACCAGGCAGCTCTCTGTAGATCAACCTGGTGTACATAGTGAGTTTTAGGAAAGTCAGGGTTACATAGAACCTGTTAGATAGATAGATAGATAGATAGATAATTGATTGATAGATAGATAGGCAGGCAGGCAGACAGACAGATCTGCATATGGTGGTGCAGGCCTGTCTCAGTTACTCAAAGCCTAGGGTGGCCTTGAACTCAGAGCCCTCTGGAGTGTTACATTACAGGCCTGTGCCATAGCACCTGGCTCAGGAAGGCCATCTAGACAATCTCTCAATCAACACCTAGTGTCCAGTTATATTCAGATTAGCCTTGATTATTTTTCCCATAACCATTATCAGCTGAAGTTTCCTTAAATGAAAGCAGTAGAACAGAAGCAAGGGGACACTCTGATGTCAAATTGAATTCAAGTTGTCTTCTTCACTGTCCAGCTGTATGGCCTTAAAGTATTTAGGAGCTGTATGCCTCAGTACACCTAAGTATGAAACAGAAACAACAACACTTCATCATGAGTTGATTAGAAGTATTAAATAAAAGAACATATAAAACCCTCAACACTGTCAGAGCCTGGTACAGGGCACACATCTAAATGTTAGCATTGTTAATCTTACCTTATTATATGATTATTTGTTTATTTGTATATTATTTCTTTTCCACTAAAATAAAATGTTATATTAATACAATATTCCCAGGACCAAATTTTACCTACCATATATAATATGTGATCAATAAATGTTTGATGAATGAATGACCTCAATTGAGCTGACAAAGAATGGGTAGAAGCCAGGTCCTGGAATGTATGCTGTTGTCCTAGCTACTTAAGAGGCTGAGACAGGAGGATCCAGGTCAGGCTGGATTGCATGAGACCTTGTCTCAACCAAACAAGAGCCAGGTCTTTAATCCCCAGCACTCTGGGAGGCAGAGGTGTGTGGATCTCTATGAGTTTGAGGCTAACCTGGTCTACATAGGGAGTTCCAGGCCTGTGGAGCCTACACAGTGAAACCCTGTCTCAGAAAAATAAAGATGGGAAGAGGTATGTAGAATAACAGAAGGAAATCCTGGGACTGGAGGTGCAACTCAGTGTACACTGAGTGCTGCTATAGTACAGCTGAATCTGTGGGAGGCTCTGGGTTTTAAGGAAAGAAAAGAAAATCCTGGATGTTGAAGTATATTTGTGCACCCATACACAGTCACGTGAACACCATGGCTCACATGTGCAGTTCAGAAGGCATTATTGTGGAGTCAGTTTTCTTTTTCCAATTGTGGATCCTAAGGACCAAACTCCGGTCCTTAGGCTTGAAAGATGAGTGCTTTTACCTGCTGAGCATCTCCCCAGTCCTGGAAATGGCATTTTTGTGAAAGGATGAAAAAATATATGTTTCTAAGATTGCAAGTTGAAGTAGTAAGGAGACTAGTAGTCTTTTTGTTTGGTTTTTTTTTTTTTGAACAGGGGTTCTCTGTACAGCCCTGGTTGTCCTGGATTTGCTTTCTGGACCAGGCTGGCCTGGAACTCAGAGATCCATCTCCCTCTGCCTCCTAGTGCTGGGATTAAATGTATTCGCCACCATCACCCTGTTGGTTTTTTTCTCCATTAATTAATTTATTCACTTTACATCCTGATCACTGCTCCATCCTCCCAGTCTTCCCTCACACAGCTCCTCCTCCCATTCCCTTTTTCTCCTCTTAGAGGGTGGAGGTCTCCCTGGGTATCCCCCCAACCTGGCTCATCAAGTCTCTGCAGGGCTAGGCGCATCCTCTCCCACTGAGGCCAGACAAGGCAAACCAATTAGGGGAACAGATTCCACAGACAGGCAACAGCTTTAGGGACAGCCCCCGTTCCAGTTCTTGGAGGACCCACATGAAGACCAAGCTGCACATCTGCTACATATGGGAGGAGGGTACCTAGGTCCAGCCCCTGAATGTTCTTTGGTTGGTGGTTCAGTCTCTGAGAACCCCTAAGGGTCCAGGTAGTTGACTCTGTTGGTTTCCTGTGGAGTTTCTAACACCTTTGGGACCCTCAGTCCTTCCATAAGAGTACCCAAGCTCCACTCAATGTTTGACTATGGGTCTCTGTACCTGTTTCAGTCAGCTGCTTGGTGGAGCCTCTCAGAGGACAGGTATGCTAGGTTCCTGTCTACAAGCATAACAGAGTATATCATTAAAAGTGTCAGGAATTGGTGCTTAACCATAGGATGGCTCTCAAGTTGGACCAGTTACTGGTTGACCATTCCATTCCCTCAGTCTCTGCTCCATCTTTGTCCCTACATTTCTTGTAGACAGGACAAATTTTGGGTCAAAAGTTTTGTGGGTGGGTTGGTGTCCTTATCCCTCCACTGGGAGTCCTGCCTGGCTACAACAGGTAGCCACTTCAGGTTCTATATTGAGATGAAGAAACATAACCAAGATCATATATAATATAGACTACATTCTTACCACCACCTAGCGAGTCCTCTTTCTTCTTATACCTGGGATTTCATTCATTCATTCATTCATTCATTCATTTTCTCTGTGTAGCCCTGGCTGTTCTGGAACTTGATTTGTAGACCAGGCTAGCCTTGAACTCACAGAGATCCACCTGTCTTTGCCTCCAAGTGCTGGGATTAAGGGCCTGAGTCACCACACCTGGCCTTTCTTTAAATTTTTCAAGACTTTAAATTTTGTTTTCAATATTTATTTAATTTTATGTCTATTGATATTTTGTCTACATGTATGTCTGGGGACTACATGTGGACCTGATATCAGAGGCTAGAAGAGGGTATTACACACCCTCTGGAACTGGAATTACAGACAGTTGTGAGCTATCATGTGGGTGTTGGGAATCAAACCTGGCTTCTCTGCAAGAGCAGCCAGTGCTCCTAATTGCTGAGCCATCTCCCTTACGCCTTGAATTAAAACTGGTCTTATATGTGCTAAGCAAGTACTTTCTGAGACACTGAGCTCACCTTAAGCCCTGAAAGTTAGGACCTTAGAAAGCACAGGAGAAGAAGCTCAGTGGGGTGGTACATGTCTTTCATTTCAGGATTCAGGAAGCCAAAACAGGTGGATCTCTGTGAGCTTGCAATCAGCATGTGGTAGCTCTGTGGGTTTAAGGACAGCCTGGTCTAAGTACTGAGGTCCAGGACTGCCTGAACTACATAATAAAGAGACCTTGTCTCAAAAAAGCAAGAACAAACAAAACATAGAAAAGCAATAAATGGGAACTAATATTATTTGAATATTGTTGTGAGAATGTTATTTTAGAAATGAGCTTGAGAAAATTGGCAAATAGGAACAGAAAGGCAAGGAGGGACTTACTGGTAAGGAACACTAGAGTTTGTAAGAAACGTCAGCACTCAAAATAGGTAATTTTATGAGTGTTACCTGCATCATTTTGGCACTTTAAAATATTCAACTTTAGCTGGGCAGTGGTGGCACATGCCTTTAATCCCAGCACTTGGGAGGCAGAGGCAGGTGGATTTCTGAGTTCGAGGCCAGCCTGGTCTACAGAGTGAGTTCCAGGATAGCCAGGGCTATGCGGAGAAACCCTGTCTAAAAAACCGGGGGGGGGGACTTTATTATTTAGATTTACAGTGTATATGAGTGTTTTGCTCCCATGTATGTCTGTACCATGTGCATGCCTGGTACCCTTGGAGGCCAGAAGATCATCACAGTCCTCTGGAAATGGAGTCATAGATAGGACAGTTGTGAGTCACCACTGTAATCACATGCACATACCCATACAGACACAGGCACATATACACATGTTAATAAATTAAGTTAAAAGTTAAGGTCTCAGGGCTGGAGAGATGTCTTAGCGGTTAAGAGCACCGGCTGCTCTTCCAAAGGTCATGAATTCAAATCCCAGCAACCACATGATGGCTCACAACCATCCATAATGAGATCTGATGCCCTTTTCTTGGGTGTCTGAAGACAGCTACAGTGTACTTAACATATAATAAATAAATAAATCTTAAAAAAAAAAAGATAAGGTCTCAAGGCTAGAAAGTTGGCTCAGCGGTTAAGAGCACTGACTGCTCTTCTGGAGGTCCTGAGTTCAAATCCCAGCAACCACATGGTGGCTCACAACCATCTGTAGTGGGACCTGATGCTCTCTTCTGGTGTGGGGCTGGGGCAAGAAGGAAAAAAATTTACATTACAATTCATAACCATAGCAAAATTAGTTATGGAGTAGTAATGAATACTTTTATGGTTGAGGGTCACCACAACATGGAGAACTGTATCTAAGGGATGGCAGCATCAGGGAGGTTGAGAACTGCTGGTATGGAGGCATAGAAAAAGTCTGAGCAGCTGGGCAGTGGTGGTGCATGCCTTTAATCCCAGCACTTGGGAGGCAAAGGCAGGTGGATTTCTGAGGCCAGCCTGGTCTACAGAGTGAGTTCCAGGACAGCCAAGGCTACACAGAGAAACCCTGTCTTGAAAAACCAAAGAAAAAAAGAAGAAAAAAAAAAAGAAAAGAAAAGTCTGAGCAAGCAATACCTAATATGCAGAAGTTTCTTTCTTTTCCTTTATAATTAAAGGAAAAGGAAATAATATAAATTTCCTTTATAATTTGGAATAAAAAAAAATGTTTTGACACTGGGGATTGAACCCAGGGCTTTAAACATGCTAAATAAGTGCTCTACCACTGAGCTGCATCCCCAGCCTACAGTCATTTTGTAATAGTGTTCTGTAAGTTCTGTAACCATTAACTGTATTATATTCTATTCCATTTTATATGTGACTGGGGATCAAACCAGGACCTTATAGTAGGCAAGCACTCTATCATTGCCTACACCCCACCCTCCACATAGTCCTTGAAGATATTTCCTTGTCAATATGTAAAGATCTCTGATATCATTCTTATATTGCATAATAATTATTGTATAGGTATTTTTTGATAGACACTTAGATTGTTTCTTTTTTAATAAAAAAATTAATTTGTTTTCAGCCAGGCATAGTGAGTGCTTTAATCCTAGCACTCGGGAGGCAAAGGCTGGTAGATCTCTGTGAGTTTGAGGCCAGCCTGGGCTACATAGTGAGTTCCAGGACAGCCAGGGCTACACAGAGAAACCCTATCTTGAAAAACCAAAAAGAAATGAAGGGAAGGAGGGAGGAAGAAAATAATTTTGTTTTCATTCAGTATATTCTGATCACAGTTTCCCGTTCCTCAAATCCTCCTTATCTCCTACCCAATACAAACAGGCCAATAAGAAACCCAGACAAACCAGAATAAAACAAACAAAATAGACAGAGAAAAAAGAAGAATGGGAAGCAAATACACACACATGGACACTGCCACCCACCCACTCCCAAATAAAAAAGCAGAAACCATAATAGATAAGCAGAAGACAAAGAAGGTAAAACATGCCCAAAGCATTATGAGAAAATATCTTCCAAAATACCATTGGGTTCATACTGTTGGGCATGGGGCCTACCCTTAAGTGTGGTCTGTATACCTAGTGAGACTCTGTTGGAGAAACTAATTTTTCATTTGGGAGCAGTACTATCCATAGGCAGGTGGGTCTGGGCTAGATAAAAGTACTAGCTGAACATGAGCCGAAGAGTAAGCCAGTAAGGAGCGTTTAACAATGGTCTCAGCTTTTGCCTTCAGTTCCTGCCCTTAGCTTTCCTCCAATGATGGACTGTAACTTGTGAGCTGAAATAACCGCATTCCTCCCTGGGCTGATTTTGGTTATGACATTTATCACAGCAACAGAACACAAACAAAAACAGTACACTAGGCAAGACAGTGTATGCTAGGCTAGCAAATAGTTGTATCATGGGCAATCTGAAAGAAATTAGAAACCTGGAACTTAAAATGTTTTTAAATTATAGCTAAACATTCTTGTATATAATTTTAAGTCAGGTACTGTAAAAGGACATAGAATAAAAGTTAAATATGGGGCTGGAGAGATGGCTCAGTGGTTAAGAGCACTGACTGCTCTTCCAGAGGTTCTGAGTTCAATTTCCAGCACATTACATGGCAGCTCACAACCATCTGTAATGGGGTCCACAATGCACTCTTCTAGTGTGTGTCTGAAGACAGCTACAGTGTACTCACAAAATAAAAATAAGTAAATCTAAAAAAAAAAAAAGTTAAATATGAAAACTGGAGAGATGGCTTGGTGGTTGAAAAACATTTACTCTACTTTCAGAGGTAGATTTTAACTCCTATCATCCATGTTGTATAGTTCACAAACACCTGGAACTTCTGCTCCAGAGGATCCAGTACGGAACACTGACAGAAGCATGCAACATACAACACATACACAGAGTTTTGTTATTGTTTTGTTTTTTTTTTAAGATTTATTTAACATGAGTAAGCTGTTGTCTTCAGACACACCAGAAGAGGGCATCAGATCCCATTACAGATGGTTGTGAGCCACCATGTGGTAGCTGGGAATTGAACTCAAAACCTCAAGAAAAGCAGTCAGTGCTCTTAACCACTGAGCCACCTCTCCAGCCCCCCCCCCCACCTCCACATACTTTTTTTCCACACACACACACTTTTTAAAAGTCATATATTAATTACCTCAGTTCCCCAATTCTCTTTCTAGAGACAACCACTATTGCTAATGGTCTTTGTTGTTATTTTGAAAAGGGGTCTCTCTGTTTAACCTCTGATGGCTTAGAACTCACTATATAGTCCAGGATGGCCTCAAACTAAAGGTGAACTTCCTCCTGAGTGCTGTGATTATGGCTTGTGCTACCATGCCTGCTGGCATGTGTGTTTATATCAATATGTCTTTCTGCTTTTTCCAGAAAAGGTTATACGCTATTAATCCATTCTTTCACTAATAAATCTCTAAGACTATATACCAATATTCACATAGTGCCTTATTCTTCTATATGGCTATGTCATAATTTAACATGTCCCCAACATTTCATTTCTTTACAGTTTCCTGCCATGCAAATCCCCTTGAACACAGTTATTGGTATACATGTACAGTATAATGCAGGACAGGTTCCTAGAGGAATTGCTGGATATCACATAGTAGCTGCAATCATTGCTTGGCCAGTTCATCTCATATCTTCCTCATTCTTCAGTACTCATATACCATTGGAAGTTCAGAATTGATTTCACCAGCTTCTGGACTGCAGTACCATGGGTGAAACCCAATCATGACTGGAAGCCTCAGAGATTGGTTCAGGCAACTCAGGCTGAGCCATTTTCCTGATCACAGGGATTGTTTAGGAATGCACGGAGACCCAATAAAATGATTGAGGGGATTTGCTAAAGGATTTGGGGATAGAAGTTGCCTCCCCCCCCCCAGGTGAGGTGCAAGAAGCCAGCCTTTTCTTTTAGATGGTGTGGTGTCTACCTTCAAATACTTCATTCCTTTTGCTACCAAAGAATGAATCAATTTTAAAATGAAGCGCATACTTTAGAAGGCTGAGGGAAGAAAATTGGTTCTTCGATATTGTTATCTGTGGAATCAAAACAATAAAATACCTGCTCTTCTGAAGTCTGTAATTGAATGAACCAAGAAATTCTCTTTATCATTGAAGCCTATTGGAATTTGGGTTTTCGTTACTTACTAATTTTAAAAGGATGTGTACTTTTATATGTTTCTTTGTTTTGAAACAGGATTTCTATGTGTAGCCTTGGCTGTCCTGGAACTCAAGTAGACCAGGCTGGCCTCCAGAGTGCTAAGACTAAAAGAATGTACCACCATTACTGGCAAGGATATGTACTTTTAAAATATTTTGACAATTGCCTTTCTAAAACGTATACCAACAGTTGAACAACAAAAGAGAAGGGTGTCTGTTTCTCTATATTCTTGCCAAATAATATATTACCATATTTTCTGATATTGCTATTTGTTAGGCCCCATTTTGGCCCTGGTTTGGGCCTTGAGGACAAATCTGAGCCTGGCTGGAGTTTCTACGGCCTTGTAGGAAAGCCTATGCCTGGCTCTATTTTTGAGACATTCCCCCCCACTCCCTCACTTGAGCCCAGGGATGACTCAACACGAGACCGACCGGCACCAGCCCTTGCCTGCCTAGCTACCGCTGACGTAAAGTGAACTTATTGGCCCTGTCAGTTACCCCTTACCCTCCGTCACCCTTCCCCGCCTCCTAGGTCATCTCTTCCCATATCTAAGTGCCCACCTCCTTGCCACAAGGTCGTAGAAACTCGAGCCAGGCTCAGATTTGTCCTCAAGGCCCAAACCAGGGCCAGAATGGGGCCCAACAGCTACTTAAAATATTTTAATTCTTGAGAATTTCATACAATATATTTTGATCATATTCACCTCCTCCCCGAAACCCCTCCCAGATCACCCCCACCTCTCTACCCACTCATGTAGTCCAATTTGTGTTGTCCAAATACTCTTGGTTGGTGGCCTGCCTTGGGGTATGGTAGACCTTCCAGGGGTCACACTCTTAAAGCAGATGCTCCCTTTCCCAGCAGCTATCAAATCCAATAGCTCCTCAGGAGGGGTGGGACTTCATGCCCACAGTGGTAAACCCCACCCAATTTCTGGGACTTTGTCTGGTCTGAGCCTTTGAAGGTCTTGTGCTTTTTGTCATAATCACTGTGAATTCATATGTGCAATGGAAATGTTTCTCTGTGTTCATCCCCCACTTCTGGCTCTTATACAGTTTTTTCTGGCTTCTCTTCCTCAGTAATCCCTGAGCCTTGGAGGGAGGGGTGTGTTTGAGATGTTCCTGATACTACCATTTTTATAATAAAAATTAGTGTCATGTTTTGTCTTTAATATCATCTTTAGATGACTACTAAAATCAGGTTTGTTTGTTGGTTTGTATTCCCAGCCCCATCCTTCATGGCTTCCCAGATTGGCCTAACAGAGGCTATAAGAGAATGAGGGAAGGATACACACAGGGATGCATGGAAAAGCTGGGATCTGGTAGACAATGCTCTCTAATTGAGAAGCTACAGTGTCCCAGAAGCGCAGTGTATTTAATATATACAGTTTGTCGTAGGGTTTTACTGCTGTGAACAGTCACCATGACCAAGGCAACTCTTATAAAGGACAACATTTAATTGGGGCTGGCTTACAGATTCAGAACCTCAGCCCAGTATCATCAAGGCAGGAACATGACAGCATCCAGGCAGGCATGGTGCAGGAGTTGCTGAGAGGTCTACATCTTCATCTGGAGGCTGCTAGCAGAATACTGGCTTCCAGGCAGCTATAAGAGTCTTAAAGCCCACACCCACAGTAACACACCTACTCCAACAGGGCCATACCTTCTAATAGTGCCACTCCTTGGGCTGAGCATATGCAAACCATCACACAGTTGAACAGTGAAGCTGGCTATTACATACAGCTGACCAAGGAGACAGGTTTAGCTAATCTTGGGTTAGGAGCACTTTCTGAAGGAGAACAGCCTTCAGACTATAAATATCCAGAAGGAGAGCGCTTCAGCAGGCATTTTCTACATACATTATCACTCAAGCAAGAGGTAGGCTTTGCCATCCTGCTGGGCCTCACCCAGGAGGAAGGCATAGCCATTTGTTTGAAGCTAGAGTCCTTGACATGGCCAGCTCATGTCAACAACACACATCTACTCAGGACTTCACACACTCGGGTTTCCTTTGCTCCCTGCATTTCACCTATTTAAAATCCTATATGTCAGACGTGGCGATACATATGTTTTTAATCCTAGCAGTTGCAAGGCAGAGGTAGATGGATCTTTATGAGTTTGAGGTCTGCTTGGTCTATATAGTGACCTCTAGGTCAGCAGAAAGACTGGCTTTTTTAAAAAGGCTGGCTGGGGGTGGGTCTGGAGAGATGGCTCAGTGGTTAAGAGCACTGACTGCTTTTCCAGAGGTCCTGAGTTCAATTCCCAGCAATCACATGGTGGCTCACAACCATCTGTAATGGGATCCCATGCCTTCTTCTGGTGTGTCTGAAGACAGCTACAGGGTACTCATACACATAAAATAAAAATTATTTTTTTAAAAAGGCTGGCTGGGCTTGGTGGCACACAACTTTAATTCCAGTACTCAGGAGGTAGAGACACGCAGGCAGTTCTCTGTGAATTCAAGGGCAGCCTGCTCTACATGGTGAGTTCTAAGACAGCCAGAGCTACATAATAGAGCAATCCTGTCTCAGAAAAGAGCCATGCATATTTCATTCCTGTGTGAGTATATATGCCATTCATGACCTCTGTTCAGTTTTGTTTCTTCTTCTTTATGCTTAAGCATATTGTTTACTTTAAAAAAAAATGTTTCCTGAATTTCTCTCTTTTCTTCCTCTGGTTTTTTCTCCTGTCTCTGTCTGTCTCTCACCCCCCTTTTCTCCACTCACAGAGATCTACCTACATTCACCTTCTGAGTGCTAGGATTAAAGTGTGCCACCATACACATCCTAAATTTCTCTTTTGATAAAACAGTGTTTTTCTCAGGCAGTGTACTGTTTTAGTAAGTTGGAGTCAATGCTATGAAGTACAGCTTCCTATATGACTTTGCCTAATCTAAGTGGAATCCTACCCCACCTTTCTTTGTATCCGATTTCATTCACTTAGCATGTTTCAAGGTTGATTCATGTTCCCTAATTCCACCTTTGTTGTTCCAAATGACAAAATTTAATTTTTTGTTGTATGTATTTTGTGTGTGCCCCAGTGTGCATGTGGAGGTCAGAGGACAATTTGCAGAAGTTGGATCTCACTTCCAACCATGTGGGTCCAAGGGATTGAACTTGGGTTGTCTGATTTGTCAGCAAATACATTTACCACCTGAACCATCTCACTGGCCCCAAAGTTTCTTTTTTCAAATCTAAATGGGGTTTCATTATGTGCACACATTTACCTTTTATCTGTTCATCTGTGCACTTAGGCTGAGCTCTACAATCTGGCTATTGTGAATAGTGCTGCAATTACTGTATTTTCTCAATTATCGTTAAATTTGATGAAGCAGAGAGCAGAACGGTGATAAGTGGATGCTGAGAGGCATAGAGAAAATGGGGAGATGATAGGCAAAGGTCTGAAGCCTCAATTAGAGTGAATACATTCAATTTTCTTTGAGATGTATTATATTATATTGTGTGTTGAATATAGTAAACAATAGTGTACTGTGCATTTCAAAATGGTTAAGAGGCCTGAGAGTGTAGCACACAGTGATGGGGTGCTTTTGTAGCATGGATTTTTCACATGTAAAACACTGTGTCACTGAGCTGCATCCCCAGTACCAGGACCACAGTTCTCATTACTGAAGCTTTGCAGTGAGTTTTGCAATCCAGAAATGAGTTCTCTGAACCTTTTTTACCTTTGTTTGTTTTTTTCGAGACAGGGTTTCTCTCTGTAGCCCTGGCTGTCCTGGAACTCACTCTGTAGACCAGGCTGGCCTCGAACTCAGAAATCCACTTGCCTCTGCCTCCCCATTGCTGGGATTAAAGGCGTGCGCCACCACTGCCCGACCATTTTTTACTTTTTATTATTTTAATATTATGTTGTCTACTTGAGGTTCCTTTGGACCCTCTATTATTATTAGGGTGGATTTTATAACAATATGTTTTTGAGACAGGGTATACTGGATAGTTTTCTGTCTACTTGATACAAGTTAGAGAGGAAGGAGCCTCAGTTGAGTAAATGTCTCCATGAGATCTAGCTGTAAGGTGTTTTCTCAATTAGTGATCCATGGAAGAGGGTCCAGCCCACTGTGGGTGGTGACATTCCTAGGTTGGTGATCCTGGGTTCTATAAGAAAGCAGACTTTGCCAGGTGGTGGTGGTGCTCACCTTTAATCCCAGCACTTGGGAGGCAGAGGCAGGTAGATTCTGAGTTCAAGGCCAGCCTGGTCTACAAAGTGAGTTCCAGGACAGACAGGGCTACACAGAGAAACCCTGTCTCAAAAAAACCGAAAAAGAAAAAGAAAGCAGGTTGAGCAAGCCAATAAGCAACACCCCATCATGGCCTCTGTATCAGCTCCCGTCTCCAGGAGCCTGTCCTAATATCCTTCAGTAATGAACAATAATGAAAGTGTAATCCAAATAAACCCCTTTTTCCCCAACTTGCTTTTTTGTCATGGTGTTGTATAACAGCAGTAGAAACCCCGACTAAGACAAAAGGTCTCACTGTTTAGCCCTGGTTGGTCTGGAGCTTGCTATGTAAACCAGGCTGGTCTTGAAGTCACAGAGATCTGCTTGCCTCTGCCTCCTCTGGAGTGCTAGGATTGAATGCATATGCTACCATATACAGCTATTATAACAATATTAGTATGAGAATAACTCATTATACTGCCAAGGACTGGCCTCAGTTTGGAGAGGGGTTCTGAGGGAGGGGGTGTTTGAGAGAATAGAAAACAAACGACTTGAAGTCCAACTGTGAGTCCAAGCTGGGGCCTGTGTTCCGCTGGAGACAGCTCCCTAGACAGCTCTCTGTAGATAGCTCTAGGCTCTGTAGTCTGCCTGAGACAGCTAGCTTTCTGCTTGATACATCTCTCTCTGGTAGTAAAAATTCTAAAAGATCTTTGGATAGCACATGACTTTTCTGACCAAAGTCAGAAAATCTGCTATAAAAAATTCTTGGATCTTCCGACCAAATTAGAAATCCTGTTAGAAAAATTCTGAAAGTAATTCCTGGGTTTTCCGATCAAAATCAGAAAGCCGGGAAACATTCTAAAAGAGCTGCGAGCTCTCTAAGTAACTTCTTTGGATTTAAGGTCAGAAATCCTATTAGAAAAAATTCTGAAAGAGCTGTGTTGGCTCTCCATGGATTTTTCTGACCCACATCAAAAATCCTGTTAGAAAAAGTTATTGAAGAGCCGTGCTCACTCTCCAGAGATCTCTAGACAGCTCAGCTCTCGATAGAGAAAAAAATCAAAAGACTGCTATCTTCTGCTAGCTCAACTCCTGCAACCCAAAATCCCAGTTTTTTATTTACATATCAATTCAGTTATTTATTCCATCCCACGAATCAGCATTCCATGACCATAGCCCCTTGATTCTTAGGAAGAGACAGCAAGCACATAAACAGACAAATATGATACCTGGATGGGACTTTGCCCTGGAATTACCATTCTGACCAAGCCTGGACCTAAATTTGCTCTGCCCCAAGCTGAACTTGAACTCAGGAATCTGCCTATGTTCGTATCTGCCTGTCTTTGTATTTTTCTGTGCCCTGCTGGATCTGTTCAAGGGGTAGAAACCATGTCATGCTGTCCCTTACCAAGCAGAACCTGGCATTATACACTATCTTTCAATCCATGATGAGACATCTTTTTAATATTTATTACATGTGTATGTCTGCATCTATGTATCTGCCCCATGTGCCTGAAGTTCCTGTGGAAGCCAGAAAAGGGTATCAGATCCCCTGGGTTTTGTAATTTTTCACTGCCAGCCCATAGAAATGCATTGACAGATTCACATTTTAAAAAAGAAACTGGATCCAGCCATGGTGATGACATATGCCTTTAATCCTAGCACTTGGGAGACAGAGGCAGGTGGATCTCTATGGGTTTGAGGCCAACCTGGTCTACAGAGCTAGTTCCTGGATAACCAGACTTATGCAAAGAAAACCTGTCTCAAAAGGAAACAAGAAAAGAAACTGGATCTGTGATGTAGAGAGATGGTTCCATGGTTCAAATGTACCTGCATAAAGCTAGTTACAGCATCATGGATCTGGAACCCCATTGCTGGGGTGGAGTTGCAGATTACTGTATCCCTGGGGCTCACTGGCCAACAGTCTGGCTCAATCAGTGAACTTCAGGTTCAGTAAGAAATCTTGTCTCAAAAAAAAAAAAATGTTATAAGGCAATAGGGAAAAATACCTGATATTGATCTTCCACATGTATGTGTATCCTATACACAAACATATATAAACATATACCACCCAAACATACATATACACAGACAGAAGAGCCTGGATTTGAGCTAGGTGGCCATAGGGTTGTATACTTATAATCCTAGCACTTGAGAGGCTGAGTCAGGAATATTGCTTTGTATTTCAAGTCAGCCACAGCCACATAGTAAGACCATGTCTCAGAAACAAAACAAAGCAATGCTAACATATAAAAACAGAGCCAGGGAGGTGGTTCAGTGGATATTGGTTCATTTCCTGCCAAGTCTGACTATCTGAGTTTGATACCCAGTATCCACATAGCCACATGTTGTCCTCTGACTTCAACATGTGCACTGTGGGTGTATGTGGAAACACAAAACACTCTCTCTCTCTCAATGAATGTGAGAAATTTTTGTTTTAAAACATTAAAAACAAGAAGAAGATATTGGGTCTTGCTGTCTTGCTCAGACTAGCCCAAGAAATTGTGCCATAGTCTTCTGAATATCTAAGTGAACATCATCTCAGCCAGCTTGCATTTGAACTTTTTCGATGCTGGAAAGTGAACCCAAGGCCCTGTGCATGCTACATGAGCACTCTACCACTGAGCTACATTATCAGTCCCTTTTCTTATTTCAAGACAGGTCCTCACTGTAAAAGTAAGAGGCTTTTCTACAACCGTCCTTAACTTTGAATAATGGCAAGGAGACCTGTATATTTATTAATAAGCTGGCACTATAGCTGGGCAGATATTCAGCTATTCTAACCTGATTATTCTAACCTAGCTAACTTCCCAGCTGCATGGTCACTTACCTGCCATCTTAGTCCCACTCTGGCACCCCCTTCATTCGGGTGCTGATGGTAAGTCCTTGGGTCTTACCTGAGACCCCCTGAAGCACAGAAGTGCCACCTTTTCCTCTCCTGCCCAACTATAGGCTGTTCAGCTCTTTATTTGACCAATCAGGTGATAGAGAACAATGTCTTACTAAATATGGAGTCTGGGGATGCTTCATAATAATGATAATACCAAAGACCTGACTGCAACTAGATCTCTGGGTACAGAAATCAGCAGTTGAATACATAATGCACAAGAACATCCCCCAATGCCTCACTAAGTTATACAGTTTGGCCTTAAGTTTACAATTCTCCTGTCTCAGTCTCCTGAGTATGTGGCAGGTACATGCTACTGATCAGACCTGCAGTTAATTTTTGTTGCTATTATTGTACTTCTGGGAGTTGAAGCTAAGCTTTAATTATTTTATTTTTATGTGTTCAAGTGTTTTTGCCTGCATGCAGTCTGTGTACCATGTGCGTGCATGCCTGTTGAAGCCAGAAGAGGATGTCAGATCCCCTGAGACTGAAGTTACAGATGGTTGTGAGCAACCAAACATATGGCATATGGGTACTGGGAATCAAACCAAGGTCCTCTGAAGAGTAGCCAGTGCTCTTTACTGCTGAGCCACTCTCCAGCCAGTTTTTGTGTTTTAATTGCATCTGTCTGTCTGTCTGTCTATCTATCTATCTATCTATCTATCTATCTATCTGTGTTGAGGCCTATCCCCCTAGCACAGCTGTAGCCATTTTGTTCCATGACAGCCAGCTATCTCATCTTGTTGCTGTAATATGCCTGTCAGTCATTGACACAGAAAAATAACTTGACTCAGAGCAGGGTCATACTGACCACATGCCCTGTTATGTTCTATATGTTATAAGGTTTGTTAATCTTTTTAAATATTTATTTATGTATTTATTTTATGTTTATGAGTACACTGTAGCTGACTTCAGACACACCAGAAGAGGGCATCAGATCTATTACAGATGGTTGTGAGCCACCATGTGGTTGCTGGGAATTGAACTCAGGACCTCTGGAAGAGCAGTCAGTGCTCTTAACTGCTGAGCCATTTCACAACCATAAGCTCCACGTAGGACCCATCAAATTTAAGGTCAGTATGAACTGTTATGTCTAAAATGGCTTGAGTCAAGGCCAGCTATTAGCAGCACTTCTAGCACCCGCATATGAGCTCATTGTGGTTTTTGCTGTTTTAGGCTTTATAAGCTGGCCCTGAGAAATGTCCAGTGTGCAGCTTTCAACTCTTGAGCCTGAGCTATTGCCCTGGTCAATCAGTCTTTAGGTGTGTATTCAGTAATAAACTATCCATCTGAGATCAGTGTTCGTGTGGTTTGTGGGGAGACTCCTGGACCCCAACACTTTGTGTGTGTGTTTGTACAGGAACACGTGTGAATGGGTGGGTAGGTGCATGTCTGTCACAGTGCATGTGAAGGAAAGTCGCAAGACAACCTGTAGGAGTTGATTCTCTCCTTCTATCATATGGGTTATGAGGCTCAAGGTTAGTCAAGCTTGACAGTGACAGCTTAGCTGTCTTGTTAGCCCTATTCTTCATCATTGTAGTCATCATCGTTGTCATTGTTGTCATCATCATCATCAACATTTGTGTGTGCATTTATTTATGTACCCTTGTTTGTGCAGATGCCATTGGTTGTCCTGTTCTACTACTCTTCATTCCCTTGAAACAAGATTTGTCACTGAAGCTGGAGTTAAACTGATTGCCAACAAGCCTCAGTGATTCTCCTGTCTTCACTCCCCAGTGCTGGGGGTTCAGGTGTGACTATACTCAGGGTTTAATCCCAGCACTTGGGAGGCAGAGGCAGGGTGCTGGGAATCAGACTTAGGTCCTCTGCAAGAACAGTAAGTGGCTTTGTTTTTTTAGTTTTTGAAGACAGGATTTTCTAGTGTTACAACCCTGGCTGTCCTTGAACCTACAGAGAGCTGCCTACTTCTGCCTCCTGAGTGCTGGGATTAAAGGTGTGTACCATCACCACCTGACCCACAGTAAGTTCTTTTAACTAGGGAGACATCACTATAGCCACCCTCCCCCAAAGATTTATTAATCCCAATCCTTGGGAGGCAGAGGCAGGCAGATCTCTGTGAGTTCAAGGCCAACCTGGTTTACCTCGTGAGTTCCCTGACAGCCAGAGCTACATACCCTGTCTCAAAGAAAGAGAAGGTTTATTTATTTTTAATTTTTAAATTAGATGTATTATTTTTTATGTGTAGTGTTTTGCCTATATGTATGTACACCACATATGCCTTGTTGCCCTCAGAGGTCAGAAGAGGGTGTTGGAGCCTCTGGAATTGGAGTTATGGATGATTTGAACCATTATGTGAATTTATAAACATGTGCCATCATGTCTGATTCATCGTAGATTTGATGAAAATAAGTTCTTGTTCTGTTATCTTGGCTGAGTGATTTAACCCTGGCTTTTGGATGTAGGGTCTCTCCATCATCATGTTGCCTAAACTGACTTCGATCCTTCATCCCTCTGCTTCACCTTTCCACGTAGCTGGGATTATTGCCACAGCACCTGGCTACTAATTTAACTTAAATCTCAGCCTTTTCTTATATAAAATATGGACAATGGATCGGTGAGGTGGCTTAGCAGGTAAAATTCACTCACTGCCAAGCCTGAGGATCTGAATATGAGTGCTAGGACCCATGCGGTCGAGAGCGAACTGACTCCCGTGAGCTGTCCTTGACACACAGCACCCCAGCCACCCCGTAATGTCCTTAAAATATCAGCAATACAATCTACTTCAAAAGAAATAATGACTAGTAAATTTCCGGCATGGTACTAGAAATAGCACTCAGATTTCAACCTAGAAAATAGGAACCACAGAGACAATTTAGTAGTGACTTAGTGACGGGCACTGAGAAGCCCAACAGGGGACTGAGAATCAAGCTAAGAATTAATGAAAGAGCTGACACCACAGAGCAATTTTGTCTGCAGCTGGAGAGGAGGAGGTAAGAAGACAGGGAGAGAGGGAGGAATACCCTGCTTTTCCTTCCTCCTGCCTGCCAGTCTTCCACCACTGTTTTCCTCTGTCAAATTCAGTCTGAAGCCAGCTCTTTGGGGTAGCTGAGTGCCTACTTCCTCTGGCTGTCAGCTTGCTCAAATGCAGAGCTTAGAACAGAGAATGGCAATTAGGTAGAAATTAAACAGGCCTGAGAAAATACCTTTTTTTAGAAAATCTTTTTTTTGGGGGTGGGGGTGGGGGAAGAAAGTGTCTCTGCCACCACGTCCTGCTGGAAAATATTTTTAAAAAGAGATGTATTTATTTTATGTATATGAGTACACTGTAGCTGTCTTCAGACACACCAGAGGAGGGCATCTGATCCCATTCATTACAGCTGTTTGTGAGCCACCATGTGGTTGCTGGGAATTGAACTCAGGACCTCTGGAAGAGCAGCCAGTGCTCTTAACCGCTGAGCCATCTTTCCAGCCCTATAAATGTTTTTTAATTGAAATAGAATTACTGCTGGACCATCTTGTAGACTCAGTTTAGTTTTTTTTTTTCATTACCATCCTGTCTCATATCTTCTGTGTATGACACTCTGACTTTTAAAAAATTTGTCCTCTGACTTTTGCTTGACTGATCTTTGTTCCTTTTTCTCTCTAGTTTTAGATGCTCTTCCAAGTCAACAAATTACTACCTTTATATCGTTCTAAAAAATTCATCCTGGCTAGTTTTATATCAGCTTGACACAAGCTAGAGTTATCAGAGAAGAGGAAGCCTCAACTAAGAAAATGCCTCCACAAGATCAGGCTGTCAGCAAGCCTGAACATCTTCTTAATAGCAGTGATTGATGTCAGTGGTGCCATCCCTGAGCAGGCAGTCCTGGGTTTTATAATAAAGCAGACTGAGCAAGCCATGAGGAGTAAGCCAGTAATCAGCACTCCTCCATGGCCTCTGCATCAGCTCCTGCCTCCAGGTTCCTGCCCTGCTTGAGTTCCTGTCCTGATGTCCTTCAGTGATGGACTTTAATATGGAAGTGTAAGCTGAACAAACCCTTTCATCCTCAAGTTGCTCTATGGTATCGGTGTTTATCAAGGCAATAAAAATCCTAACTAAAATGATCATTTAAACATATTTTTCTGTACATAATAATTACTCAGTGTATAATCTTTTCCTTTACCCAGGTAAGATTTATGGTTGATTTTACATTTTGCTTTAATTTCTTCTCCATTTCTAGTGTTTTTATAAAATCATTTGAGGTTTTGTTTGTTTTTTTTTTAATTTATTTTTTATTTGTATGTACACTAGTGTTTTGCCTGCATTTCTGTGTGAGAGAGTTGGATCCACTGGAACTTGAGTTAGAGACAGCTGTGAGCTATCCTATGGGTAATAGGAATTGAACTTGGGTCCTTTGGAAGAATAGCACATGCTCTTAACTGCTGAGCCATCTCTCCAGTCCCATTTGGCTGGTTTTTTGAGACAGGGTTTCTCTGTGTAACAGTCCTGGCTGTCCTGGAACTCACTCTGTAGACCAGGCTGGCCTTGAGCTCACAGAGATTCCTCTGCCTCTGCCTCCCAATTGCTGAAATGAAAGCCATGTGCAACCACTATCTAGAGTTTAGAGATTTTGGCTCTAGATTTATAAAATTAAATTCTTAAAGCTGGAGAGATGGTTTAGTGGTTATATACTGCTCTTGCAGAGGACCTGAGTTCAATTCCTAGCACCTACATCCAGTGACTAATAACCATCTGTAATTCCAGTTCCATGGAGACCTGGTGCCTCTGGCATCTGCAAACACCAGTACTCATGTGCATACACACACACACACACACACACACACACACACACACATAATTAAGAATAATGAGGCCACCATGGCCGAAGTGGAAGACAGCAAGGAGCCCTGCATCCTGTCCTCCCACTCCAGGAGCGCAGGCTCCAAGTCAGGAGGTGACAAGATGTTCTCTTTCAAGAAGTGGAATGAGGCAGCCATGTGGACTGGGTCGCTGAGTATGATACCTGCATCGTCTGCAGGGCCCAGGTGATGGATGCCTGTCTTAGATGTCAAGCTGAAAACAAACAAGAGGACTGTGTTGTGGTCTGGGGAGAATGTAACTATTCCTTCCACAACTGCTGCATGTTCCTGTGGGTGAAACAGAACAATCGCTGCCCTCTGTGCCAGCAGGACTGGGTAGTCCAAAGAATCGGCAAATGAGAGGTGGCACAGGCTCTCCTGGTATGGTTGGTGACCCTGGACAACCTTGCCATCAAGTTACTGGACAAAGACTGGACACTCCAGGGAATTCATCCTTCAGACAGACAGGATGGTGTGTGGCCTTTAAGACTGATCCAAGGCATGGTTTATCATTTTTTTTGTTTAATTTTGGAAAATTCTCTACAATTAAGACAATTTATTAAAAATGGCCTTTCCTAAAAAAATAAAAAAGAATAATGAAATACATATTTTAATTAGTTTTTAAATGTATTTTGTTATTTTGCCTGCCTGTATGTCAAGGAGGTTGGGGGTGCCAGATTCCCCTATAACTGGAGTTACAGATAGTTGTGAGCTGTCATGTGGGTGCTAGGAATTAAACCCAGTTCCTCTCGAAGAACATTTCTCCAGCCCATAATTTTTTTAAAAAAATTAAATTCTTGTGGGGAGCATTTGAAAGGAGTGAAATTGCCTGAGCCAGGCTGACTCCGTGACAGGCAGCAAGCTAGCAGTTCAGGAGACTAGGCCTGAGTTTCTACTTCCCAGAACCGGGCAAGTCAGTTACTGGAACAACCGAAGACTTATGTAAAAGGGACCCCCTCCCCAGCTTACAAAAGGACAGTTAGCCAAGCTTGCAGCCAAGAGGTCAAGAGGTACTCCTCCTTGGCATGAAGCAAATAGCCTCCCAAGTGCTGGGATTAAAGGCATGCACCACCACTGCCCTGCTGTATTTATAATTTTAGGTAAATATAAAATTATATATTTCCTTGAGGCTTTATCAACAGCTTTGGTATTTGTCCATCACCTCTCCTTCTCCTCTGTACTGGCTTCCCTCTTTCATCCTCCCAGTGTTCTTGTTTCATAGTTTTTTCTTTTTTTTGTTTTTGTTTTTTTTTTTTGGAGACAGGGTTTCTCTCTATAGCCCTGGCTGTCCTGGAACTCACTCTGTAGACCAGGCTGACCTGGAACTCAGAAATCTGCCTGCCTCTGCCTCCCAAGTGCTGGGATTAAAGGCGTGCGCCACCACTGCCTGGCTCAATGCAATCTTTCTATGTCTACCCATTTACCTGCAAGTTTCATTTTTTTTTTTTACATATGAATCTATCTGTAGTGTATGTATTTTCATTATCAACTGTCACTTGAAGGACATTTAGGTTGTTTCCATTTCCGAGCTATTGTAAAGAGAGCAGCAGTGAACTTGGCTGAGCAAGTATCCATAGAGTAGGATGTCAAGTCCTTTGTGCAGATGCCAATGAGTGGTATATCTGGGTCACATAGTAGATTTATTTTTAGTTATTTGAGAATTCTCCATGCCAATTTCCAGAGTAGCTTCTCCAATTTGCAATTCTACAACCTTACTAACATTTTGTTGACCTTAGCCATTCTGTGATAAAATCTCAAAGTTGTTTTAATTTGCATTTCTCTAATTGCTAAGGATTATGAATATTTTTGAGGTATTTCTTAGCTATTTTATTTCTTCTATTGAGAACTTTGTTTATATCCCAACTACCTGTTTTAAAGATCTATTTTTATTTTATGTGCATTGGTGTTATGTCTGCATGTGTGTCTATGAAGGTGCCAGATACACTAAAATTGGAGCTACAGACATTTGTGAGCCACCATGTGGGTGCTGGGAGTTGAAATCCAGGTTCTCTGGAAGAGTAGCCAATGGTCTTAACCACTGAGCCATTTCTCTAGCCTCCCCCTACCCCAGTTTTTAATTGAGTCATTTGTTTCCTTGATTTTTTTTTTAGTTATTTGTATAGTCTTGATATCAATCTTCTGGCAGATATGTACCTGACAAAGATAACAAGAACTCTAGTACCGGGAATGATAGACCTTCCTTTGAACGATTGGTCAGCATAGTCCAGGCAACTCTCTAAACTAGGTTATCCATGTAGCCCTTGGTTGCCTCTCAGGTTGAGGGTGGCCCCTGCTGCTGAAGATGCTTAGGACACAGGATTCAGATGATCAGAGCTGGATCTGACCTGAAAGCCTCTTTCCTGCACTCTAGTTCCCATGGTGACAGAAAAATACACAAGCTGCCAGTGGAGGGAAGCAATGAAGTAGTCCTAGCCAGGTGCAACACCTATGAACTATGACAATTACCAGCAGGGTAAGGTACAAGCAAAAGTGCAGTAAGTGGCACTCACAGATTTGAGGGAACCTACTGCTGTCTAATTGGACTTAGAGCCGACTTGATAGGAAGAAAAGCATGCCTGGAACTTGAAACCTAGCCAAGTCTCTGGGGCCAGTGAGGTCGTGGACCTTAGAAAAGGAGATTCTGCTTCTACTTTGCTAGGCCAGCATAATTCCTTACTACATTCCAAATTTTAACCTGATACTCACAGATGAGTGTAGCTACTTTCCCTCATCAAAGCCTCTCTATAGCAGATGGAGACCATCACAGAAAACCACAACATGGCACAATGCAGAGATCAACTGATCGTGGGAAGCCCAGCCCTAACAGATACATATCTGTATCACAGCTCTTATGTCTGTGGCTCAGGGACCATCAAGAGGCAGAAGATTGTAAGAGTCTGAATTCCAGGAGTGTGCTGTGAAACAGTGTCTCCTACAAATGGCTGCATAAACAAGACTGGAACAATGATAAGATCAATGGACATGTTAACATGGAAGGGGAAATTTTCACGTGGTCTCACCTGTAGACAAAGACCTAGAGCAATAATGACTGCTGTGAGGAGGATCAGCTTTTCCCAGGGATGAGCCCTCTTATTATTTGTCAAATGCTGGGGGATCAGCCCTAAAACAATAAAAACACAACAAAAACAAACTAAGCAGGTTGTATTTATATATTTGTACTTACATATATACAATTGTGTGTGTGTGTGTGTGTGTGTGTGTATAACAAAAATAAAAAAGAGGCTATCAAAGAGGGTGTGGGTAGAAGGGGCTGGAGGGAAGAGAGGAATGGGGAAAGTGATGTAATTCTATTTCAATTAAAAAACATTTAAAGGGCTGGAGAGGTGGCTTAGTGGTTAAGAGCACTGACTACTCTCCGAGAGTTCCTGAGTTCAATTCCCAGCAACCACATAGTGGTTCACAAGCATCGGTAATGGGATCTGGTGCCCTCTTCTGGTGTGTCTGAAGAGAGCAAAGTGTACTCATATACATAAAATAAATAAATAAATTGTAAAAAAAAAAGTGTTTAAAAAATCAAAACAGAACAAAAACATTTAAAAAGTAAATTGTTCCAGCCTGGTCTACAGAGTGAGTTCCAGGACAGCCAGGGCTACACAGAGAAACCCTGTCTCAAAAAACAAAAACAAAAACAACCCAATAAATAAATAAAATAAAAAGTAAATTGTTAGCTATATTTTAGGGGTTTGTGTGTGTGTGTGTGTGTGTGTGTGTGTGTGTGTGTGAGAGAGAGAGAGAGAGAGAGAGAGAGAGAGAGAGAATTTCTCTTGTAACCCAGGTTGGCCTCAAACTCAAGATTTTCCTACCTCCACCTCCCAACTGCTGAGATTACAAGGATATGTTGCTACCATGCCCTAGTTTATGTACTGAGGGTGGAGGCCATTCTTAGTCTTGATGTTTGTCTCACTATTTAAGTCAGGCTTGCCTCAAATGGGTGATCTACCTGCTTCCACTGCTAGAGTCTCACAATCACATGTGTGTAGCCCTATATATGGCTTAATAATCCTTTATTAACAGTTATTTTAAAAAACCAGAAAATTTTTCTAGGCTAAGGTATATGTACTTGCCCAAAAGCCCTCAGCCTGGAACTCACATGGTAGAAGAAGAGAACTAACTCCCCAAAATTGTCTTGGGTCACATTCACAAAGATTGTCTCTTTTCACCCCTAGAGAACACACAGATAAATAAGTAAATAAAAGAGAAAGAAAGAAAGAAAGAAAGAAAGAAAGAAAGAAAGAAAAGATATTTTAAAAAGCATGCTTAAGTCATTTTGGGAAGCGGCAGTAGGGGATCAGAAGTTCAAGGTCATCCTTAGGTATGTATAAATTTTTGAGTCCATCGTGGGCTAAATGAGACCTTCCCTCTAAATAAATAAATGCCTCCCCCCGTTCAGGGTGGGGTGAGGGTGGGGAACAGCCCTCTGGGCTGGGAGTATGATTCTGTGGTTGGATGAGCATGTGAGAGCCCCTAAGTCTGATTCACAACTTCAAAACAAATCAATCCCCTGGAGGCCTGGGAGTTGCATTTTGTGAAGAAAGCATTGGGGACCTCCTGAAAGAAGTAACCAGCTTCTCCGTGTAGAAGGCAGGAGATTTACAATGGAATCTCACCCTCTTGTCCCAGTTTTTTGTTTTGTTTTTTAAAGATTTATTTATTTATTTCATGTATATGAATATACTGTAGCTGTCTTTAGGCACACCAGAAGAGGGCATCAAATCCCATTACAGATGGTTGTGAGCCACCATGTGGTTGGTGGAAATTGAACTCAGGACCTTTGGAAGAGCAGTCAGTGCTCTTAACTGCTGAGCCATCTCTCCAGCCCCTTGTTTTGTTTTGTTAAGACAGGGTTTCTCTGTGTAGTACTTGGCTGTCCTGGAACTCCGTAGACCAGGCTGGCCTTGAATTCATGGGATCCACTTGCCTCTGCCTCCTGAGTGCTATGATTCTTTTTTTAATTTTTTTTAAAAGTTTATTTATTTATATGAGTACACTAGAGCTGTCTTCAGACACACCAGAAGAGGGCATTGGATCCCATTACAGATGGTTGTAAGCCACTATGTGGTTGGTGGGAATTGAACTCAGGACTTCTGGAAGAGCATTCAGTGCTCTTAACCACTGAGACATCTCTCTAGCACCTGAGTGCTGAGATCAAAGGCCTGTGCTAGCATAACTGTCCTCTGAGAGGTTCTATCCAGCAGCTGACTGAAACAGACACAGATACCCACAGCCAAACATCAGACAGAGGTCAGGGACTCTTATGGAAGAGTTGGGGGAAGGATTGAAGGTCCTGAAAGGAATAAGAACCCCACAGGATGACCAACACAGTCAACTAACTTGGACCTCTGGGAGCTCTCAGAGACTGAGCTACCAACCAAAGAGCATATACAGGCTGGAACAAGGCTCCCAGCATATATGCAACAGATGTGCAGCACAGTCTCTATGTGGGTGCCCCAGCAACTGGAGAGGAGGCTTTCCCTAAAGCTGTAGCCTGTCTGTGGTATTCTTCCCCAACAGGGCTTCCTTGTCTGGCTTCAGTGGGAGAGGAAGCACCTAATCTAGCAGAGACTTGATGTGCCAGGGTAGAGGGATACCCAGGGGTGGGGGGAACTTCTCAGAGGAGAAAGATGGGGGATGGTCTCAGTGAGGGTGGACTAGAGGGGCCAGTGCTTGAGATGTAAATAAATTTAATTAATTAATTAATTAATTAATTAATAAAAAAGGTGTGTTCTGTGGGCTGGAGAGGTGGCTCGGAGGTTAAGAGCACTGACTGCTCTTCCAGAAGTCCTGAGTTCAATTCCCAGCAACCACATGGTGGCTCACAGCCATTTGTAATGGGCATCCAATGCTGTCTTCTGGTGTGTCTGAAGACAGAGTACAGTGTACTCATATACATAAAATAAATAGTAAAAAAACCAAAAAGGCCAGGCAATGATAGAACACACATTTTTGTAAATTTTTTTAAAGATGTATTTATTATGTAGAAAGCATTCTGCCTGCATGTATGTCTTCAGGCCAGAAGAGGGCACCAAATCTCATTATAGATGGTCATGAGCCACCATGTAGTTGCTGAGTCCCCTAGGACTCAGGTAAATGAGATTGTGTTTGCAGTTGGGGGAGTGGCTACTGCATTCAGTATGAATGGAGAGGACAACCCCCTGTATAACAAGACATTATTTTGGAGACAGTTTTTAAAAACCAAACACCCTTTTTATTAATTCATTTCTTGTGTGTTTGTGTGTGTGTGTTTTGTAGGGAGAGGGAGAGCATGCAAGCATGTAAGTGCTACAGTACAGCACAGGTATGACAAGGGAACCTTGGTTCTGTTCTCAGCTTCCATGTCAGGCAGGTCACAGCTGCAGGTAATCTTCCAAATACACCTAAATACTTGAGTGTGATGCGGGACTGTTCAACACAAACACAGCAATGTATTTTTGTGAATAAAAGTTGGCATGTCAGATGTATCTTTAGAAAAAGCTTTCACCGGGCAGTGGTAGCGCACGCCTTTAATCCCAGCACTCGGGAGGCAGAGGCAGGTGGATTTCTGAGTTTGAGGCCAGCCTGGTCTACAGAGTGAGTTCCAGGATAGCCAGAGAAACCCTGTCTCAAAAAAAATGAAAGAAAGAAAGAAAGAAAGAGAGAGAGAGAGAGAGAGAGAGAGAGAGAGAGAGAGAAAGA
>JADRCH010007331.1:192720-208760 GCA_019843965.1 Rhynchomys soricoides
AGAGAGAGAGAAAGAAAGAAAGAAAGAAAGAAAGAAAGAAAAAGAAAGCTTTCTCTGGGGGCTGGAGAGATGGCTCAGCAGTTAAGAGCACTGGTTGCTCTTCCTAGAGGTCCTGAGTTCAATTCCCAGCAACCACATGGTGGCTCACAACCATCTGTAATGGGATTTGATGCCCTCTTCTGTTGTGTCTGAAGACAGTTACAGTGTACTCACATACTAAATAAGTAAATATTTTTTAAAAAAACAAAAAAGAAAGAAAGAAAAAACTTTCTCAGGGGCTGGAGAGATGGCTCAGAGGTTAAGAGCACTTGACTGTTCTTCCAGAGGTCCTGAGTTCAATTCCCAGCAACCACAAGGTGGCTCCCAACCATCTGTAATGGGATCTTATGCCCTCTTCTGGTGTGTCTGAAGACAGCTACAGTGTGCTCATATACATAAAATTAATTTTTAAGAAAAAAAGAAAAAGCTTTCTCTTCTTTTTTGTTCTTTTCCTTCCTTCCTCCCCCTTTGGCCTTCCCTCCTTTCCTTCCTTCCTTCCTTCTTTGTCCTCTCTTATCCCCACCCCTTCCCTGCTCTGTTGTAGCCTTGGCTGTCCTGAAACTCACTCTGTAGACCAGGCTGGTATCAAACTCATAGAGATCCACCTGACTTTGCCTCCTGAGTGCTGGGATTAAAGGCATGCTCCATCACTGCCTGAACCAAAATCTTTTTATCTATGTGTTTTGCTTTATTTTTATAGGTTTTTAAGATAGGGTTTCACTATGAAGCCATGGCTAGCCTCAAACTCACAGAGATCTGCCTGCCTCTGTCTCCCAAGTGCTGGGATTAAAGGTGTGCACCATCACAACCCAGCTGAAATATTTGTATATTAAAAATATTTATGTTATTTTATTCATATGAGTGTTTTGCCTGCATGTATGTACATATCTTCACCGTGTATGTGCCTCATGCCTGTAGAGGAGAGAAGGCCCTGACTCTCTTGATACTGGAGTTTGTGCTTGTGGATTTGTGAGTTTGTGGCTGTGAACCAACATGTGGTGGTGGGAAATGAATCTGGGTCTTCTGCCAGAGCAGCATGCTCTTAACTGCCAAGCCATCTCTTTACACCTGAAATAGGCTTAAAAATTTTTTTTTTTAAAAAAAAATTATTTATTTAATGTATATGAGTACACTGTCGCTGTCTTCGGACACACCAGAAGAGGGCATCAGATCTCATTATAGATGGTTATGAGCCACCAGGTGGTTTCTGGGATTTGAACTCAGGACCTCTGGAAGAGCAGTCAGTGCTCTTAACCGCTGAGCCATCTCTCCAGCCCTAGCTTTTTGTTGTTGTTGTTGTTGTTGTTTTTGTTTTGTTTTGTTTTAATCAAAATAAACGACCAACCCAACCACAAAACCTTCAACCTACAATTTGTCCTGCCTGCAGATGTGCTAGGGTAAAGGTGGCTGAGAAACTGTGGGAGTGGCCAACCAATGAGTGGTCTGACTTGAGACTCATGCCACAAGAGGGAGCCCATGCCTGACATTACCTGGAGGTCCAGGAACCGGAGGCTGGATAATTCAGAGACCTAAGATAGAACCAAACACAACCAGAAAATAAAAGTCTATAAAATGATTTCTAATGATATTCTACTATACTCGTAGACCAGAGCCTAGCATAATCATCATCAGAGAGGATTCATCCAGCAGCTGTTGGAAATGGATGCACAGACCCGTAGCAGAGCTCAGGGAATCCTTTGGAAGGATTGTAGGAGGCAGAGGTGTCGAGGACACCACAAAAACACAGCCCACAGAATCAAGTAACCAAGGCTCTTAAGTGCTCACAGAGACTGAATTAGCAATCAGGGAGTCTGAACTAAGTCCTCTGCATGTATATTATCGTATAGTAACTTGGTGTTCTTACAGGACTTTTAGCAATGGGAGTGGGGGTGTCTCTGACTCTTTTGCCTGCTTCTCGGACTCTTTTCCTCTTACTCGGTTGTCTTGCCCAGCCTTAATATGAGGGGATATGGCTATCTTCTTGTAACTTGTTAAGCCATGTTTAGTTGATATCCCTGGGAGGCCTGCTCTTTTCTGAGGGGAAAGGGGTAGAGAGAGAGAGAGGGAGGACTGGGAGGAGAATAGGGAGGGGAAATTGCTCTCAGGATGTAATATGTGAGAGAAGGATTTTTAAAAAAAGAATAAAGAGGGCTGGAGAGATGGCTCAGAGGTTAAGAGCACTGACTGTTCTTCCAGAGGTCCTGAGTTCAATTCCCAGCATCCAAATGGTGGCTCACAACCATCTGGAATGGGATCTGATGCCCTCTTCTGGGGTATCTGAAGACAGTGACAGTGTACACATATACATAAAATAAATAAATCTTAAAAAAAAAAAAGAATAAAGAGCAGGAAAAACGTAAAATAAACATGTCCTTACTAAACCAAGAATTTGGAGAGGGAAGAGAAAAAAATGTTTCCTCTTGTCTCCAAATCACACAGCTCTCTTTCCAGAAAACAAGTCATGTTACCAGCTTCCTGCAGATTGTGTCAGCATGCATATATACAAGCAAGTGTTCATAATCTTTGTTTTTCACTTGCACAAATGATAACCCACATTGTTTTGAATCTCAAGGCATTTATTCATTTATTTTACTATTTATGTGCTCGAGTATTCCACTCATATATATGTGTGTGTACCACATGCATGATTGGTGCCTGCAGAAGTGGAAGAGGGTTTTGGATCCCCTGGGGCCAGAGTTACAGGCAGTATGAGCTGCCACATGGGTGCTGGGAATTGAACCCTGGTCCTCTGGAAAAGCAAAGCAGCCAGTGCTTTTTTTTTTTCTTTTTTCTTTTTCGAGACAGGGTTTCTCTGTGTAGCCCTGACTGTCCTGGAACTCACTCTGTAGACCAGGCTGGCCTCGAACTCAGAAATCCACCTGCCTCTGCCTCCCAAGTGCTGGGATTAAAGGCGTGCACCACCACCACCCGGCACAACCAGTGCTCTTAACCAGAGCCAACTCTCCAGCTCTCTTTTATTCCGTAATTTTTGATCGTCAGAAAATATGCATGATATAAAACCTACTATAAGCCAGGCAGCCTGACTATTTATCTTGTGTATTCTGGGCAAGCAATCTACCACTGAGGTGTGCACCCAGCCTTTCCTTAGAGCCTTTAAGCTATTCTGGGTGTCTATTTCTTCTAGGTTCTATCCTTTTTTTCTTCACACCTCTACTTCTTGCATGTCCCATTGAAATCCACTCTTAACTGTCCCTAGGGAGCATAGGGTACAGGGGATATTGTGGTCTATGTATATTTTTGTTTTGTTTTTGAGACAGGGTCTCTCTATGTAGCCATGGCTGTCCTAGAACTCAACAGGATGGCCTTTAACTCGCAGAGATCTGCCTGCCTCTGCCTTCTAAGTATTGAGATTAAAGATTTGTGCTACCATGCCTGGCTGGAAGTCTTTCTCTTATTTCTGAAACCCAGTTACAATTTTGCTCCATGAAATATATATATAAACCAAATTCACTCTATCACTGGCTAGGCACCGGCAGACTGGCCGACCTGTTCTCAGCCCTGCAGACTCATTCTCTCCTCCCTGCTCACTAAGTTCCTAAGGCTGGCTGCTGCCACACCCTGTGCTTCCAAATTCCTGAGGCTGGCTGGGATGCACTCTTGCACACCACACTCTGCGACAGCACCTTTCTCTCTGGAACCCAGTTGAGTCGCCTCGTGAAAAAACACATGTTTAGAATCAACAGGTAACATAATCGCTGGTCGAGGAACCTAGCATTCTAATTTTATAAACTAATCTATGTTAAAATCCTCCAGAGTCTAGGTGATCAAATCTGTATCTTCCATTCTCATCACCTTCATTAATAATCTTGCCCACAGCCTCTAGAATTCATCGACCTGTCAGCAATCTGTATTGGGATTTTGTGATGGATTCAATTCCAAAGTATTGAAGGTCATCTGGAAAACTCAACACTGATGTTGCATCATGTTGAGTCTCTGAAATCTTCCCCATTCAACTCCATATATATTAAACTAAAATCAGCAAATCAATGCTAACCTGTGAAAGGTTAAAAAAAAAAATCCTCCAGATCTGCCACTTGTACGATAGCCTCCAACTTCCTACATTGTGCCTGTCTCCCTTGCTCCCACAGTTCAAAAAGGCCTCTTCTTTCTCCTGTCTTCCCTCTTCCTCTTCCCGACCCAGAAGTCCCCTTCTTGTCCAGTGATTGGTCCCTTGTAATTTTTATTCATTCAGGGAAAGTTCTACCACACCATTTAAGCTTAGGATAGCATCCCTCTTCCTTGTGATAGTGGGGATTTGAGCCAGGGTCTTAAAATGCAGTTAGGTGAAAACTCACCATTTCCATTTGAGGTTGTAGCAGGGTCCAGAGCTTAGTAGGCCTCCAGACCTTAGCACAACTGGCTCCATGATGGAAGTACCATTCATGCTGTTAAACTCAGCATGTAGAAAACAACACCTGTCAAAACAAAGACAAGTACCTAAACCATTAAAGTCCATACTTGTGGGAAAGTCTCTAAATGTACTAACCTTGCTTTTTTGACTTCTGTAGTTCTGCTTCTGGCTAACTGAAGTATGTCAACTCAGAATATGATTTTTGTGTTTAGAAACTCACCGTGAGAAAGGCTTAGTGCTACACTGGGATCCTGAACACCCAGTGTAGTCACCGGCTGGCTAATAAAGACTTTCTGTTAGCTTAAACCCATGTCAGAACAGTCTTCTCTGGTAGATACCCCACATCAGCGAGAAAATCCACAACAACCAACTCACCAATTCATTAAACAAAGGAAGCATTTATATGCAAAATGACCACTTATATATTATACCCAAATCATTAGGGCTAGAGGGATGGCTCAGCTTTTAAAGAGCACTTACAGAAAATAAATTCCATTCATAATAGTAACAAAAGACATAAAGTGATCAAGGCAAAGAAATAAGGACAACAGCAATGGACATGGTAACAGGGACGAGGGAAAGCCCACAGGCCTCAGGCCTACACAAAGAACTACAGGCAGCTAAGGACTGCTGAGAGTGGGAGAAATAGTCTTCCCCAGGGAAGAGCACACCAATTGATTATCCAACACCAAATGGTCGGCTCTGAAAACATATGTATGAGTGACTTTATATGCATTGAGCAGGTTGTTTTAGGAATATATATGTACATACATATATGTATATAAAAACAATTACTGAAAAAAGAGGTCAAAGAGAGCCAGGAGGAGTATATGGGAGGGTTTAGAGAGAGAGAAGAGAAGGGGCAAATTATGGAATTATATTATAATCTCAAAAAATGAAAAATAATTTTAAAAAGAGTATGCTGAGCTATGGTGGTGCATGCCTTGAATCCCAGCATTCAGGAGGCAGAGGGAGGTAGATCTCTGAGCTTGAGGTCAGACTGGACTACAGAGTGAGTTCCAGGACAGCCAGGGCTACACAGAGAAACCTTGTCTTGGAAAAAAAATGGATATAGGCAAAGAATGATTACACATGAGTAGATGAAAATGCAGGAAAAACATTAGACTTCAAGGTTTAAATGTCTGCTAGTTTTATTTAAGAAAATGAAAGGCGGGGCTGGAGAGATGGCTCAGAGGTTAAGAGCACTGGCTACTCTTCCAGAGGTCTTGAGTTCAAATCCCAGCAACCACATGGTGGCTCACAACCATCTGCAATGGGATCTGATGCCCTCTTCTGGTGTGTCTGAAGAGAGCTACAGTGTACTTACACATAATAAGTAACTCAATCTTTAAAAAAAAAGAAAGAAAATGAAAGGCAAATGCAAACTGACAGAAAATACATATAACACATGTCTGTCACAAAGGCTTTGGATCCAGAACATGCAAAGAATTTTATACTCAAAATCAGAAAGCAGCCCAACAGCAGAAGGGACAAAGGGAAGTGGCTAGGGCATCACATGCTGCAGTTCTAGAAACCCAAATGGCAGAACAGTTGCTTCTTAAACCACACAGCCAGACCAGACCCCATCTCCAAAAGATATTTTGTACAAAGAATTATTTCATGTATAGGAATACACTGTTGCTGCCTTCAGATACACCAGAAGAAGGCATTGGATCCCATCACAGATGGTTATGAACCACCATGTGATTACTAGGAATTGAACTCAGGACCTTCGGAAGAGTAGTCAGTTCTTTTAACCAGTGAGCCATCTCTCCAGTCCCAGTGGTAATCCCAGTACTAGGGAACTAGAGGAAGTGGCTCTCTGAGTTTTCATGTCAGCCTGGTCTACATAGTGAGTTCCAGGACAGCCAGGGGTATGTAATAACCCTCTTTAAAACACCAACAACAACCAAACAGCAACAACAAAACAAAACAAGGACCTGGAGGGCTGGGTGTGTTTGTGCACAATGTTATTCCCAACACTTGGGCTACAGAGGCAGGTGGATCCCTGTGAATTCTAGGCCAGACAAGGTTGCATAGTGAGACTCTGTCTAGGAATAAAAATAAAAAGAAATTAACCCCCTGTACACACACACAAGGTGGGAAGTGGGGAGCTGGAGAGATAGCTCAGTGGTTAAGACAACTGGCTACTATTCCATAAGATCCAAACTCAACTCCCAGAATGTACATGGTGAGTTAAAACAGGCTGTAACTCCAGTTCCGGGGACTCTGATATCTTCTTATGGCCTCCCAGCCACCGAAGGGATATGCTGCATAAACATACATGCAGGTAATACACACCTACACATAAAATAATAAAATTAAAATTAAAAAGCAAGGGCTGGAGTAATGGCTCAGGGGATAAGAGCACTGACTGCTCTTCCAGAGGTCCTGAGTTCAAATCCCAGCAACCACATGGTGGCTCACAACCATCTGTAATGGGATCGGATGCCTTCTTCTGGTGTGTCTGAAGACAGCTACTGTGAGTAATAAATAAATGAACAAACAATAAATAAATCTTTAAAAATTATAAACAAAACCAAAAATTATAAAAATGAAATAAACATATTAGAGGGAGCTGAGAATGGTGGTATGTATCTATAATTTAGCATTTAGGAGGCAGAAAGAAGAGGATCACCACAAGTTCTAGACCATCCTAGTCTACACTGCAAGTTCTAGGCTAGCCAAAGCAGCATAAGATTCAACAACAAAAACCAGGACAATGCCAGGTTGCCAGGTGTAGTTGCTAAGTCTGTAATCCAAGCACTCAGGAAGTTGAGGCAGGAAGGTTAATATGAGTTTGAGCCAAGCCTGGGTTACTTAGTGAGACCATCTCAAAAAAAACAAAAAAAACAAAAACAAAAACAAATGATAAAAAGCATGAAAAGGAACACACCACAGAAGAACATATATAAATAACTATAACTAAGTGAGAAAGTACCTAAGTCATTAGTTATCAGAGTAATGCAAATAAAAATGATAGTGACATATGACTATATTTCTTCTAGAATAGCTAAAGTGAATACCACTGGCAATACTAAATAATGGGGACTATTTGGAACACTGGGATTTTTCGTGTCAGAGTGTGAGAGAATAATTTATAATGTTAAAATAGGCAAATGTATACCTATGACTGGTGTTAGTGATAAATGCAAGCATACATAAAAAAGACACACATTTGTAGCAGCTTTATATTAACTGAAACAGATACAAGTTTCTATTGTGACTGATGACTACCAGGCCACTAAAACGAATGAAACACTGATTTCACAATACTTTGTGTAACACTTATAAACATACTGAGGAAAATTAGTAAACAAGGGGCTGGAGAGGTGGCTCAGTAGCTGAGAGTGTATAATGCTTTTGCAGATTGTCCGGGTTAGATTCCAAGCACCCATACTGGGCAGGTCACTTCTTATAACTCCAGCTTTATCAGATGCCTTTTTCTGGCATGCACAGCCATCACACACCAATGGCATACACTCCCACAGACATGCACAGATGCACATAAGAGTAAATTAAATCTTTTTTCAAAGTAAACAAAGTAAATCAACCAAAAATTCAAAACTGTAAATTAAAGGAAAAATAAAAAATTAAAAAATCAAAACGAAAGAAAAATGAAACATAAAAGAAGGGACTGGAGAGATGGCTCAGCAGATAAGAGCCAAGCTCAATTTCCAGACCCAATGTCAGGTGGCTCAAAACTAACTGTAACTCCAGCTCCAGGGAACCATAAGCCTCTAGTATCTATGTGCACATACCCCCACACACTTATGCACACCTATACATAATTAAAATTTTAATGTTATAAAAAGAAGGAATATACAACGAACACAAAAGACTACATGCTGAACTGGGTGTGGTGACACAAACACCTGTAATCCCAGCATTTGGGAGGTTCTCACAGGCTCATGAGTTTAAAGCTAGACTTGGCTACAGGAGACCCTGCCTCAAACAAACACAAAACAAAACCTACAAAGAAATGTAATTAGGTAATAAAAGTAGACAAAGTTCTAATGTACACTGTAATATGGACCTTAAACTAGACATGAAAAATTCTTGTGAGACTATCCCTGGGAGATGTAAATTAACATCTGACTCTACACATGATTTTAGTAAAACAGTCAAGAAGAGCCTATACCTATTCTGCACTGGCACTAATAGCTCAAAGAATGGCATATACAAGTCAATCTTCAATAACACATCTATGGGGATGGAAATATAACTTACTGATAGAGTTCTTAAGTAGCATGGTAAGGCCCTGAATTCCGTCCTAATGCCAAAGAAAAGTTTATTAGAAAGTTGCTTACAGAGGGAAGGACAAATGTGGATAGTTGCATTTTCCCAAAATTGCCAACCTGTCTCCTAACCTCCGATGGTTTATGGGTCTAAGGCTACAGCAGAATTAACAAACCTGAGTTTAGAGCACCACCTAGTGTTTTAGCAGCATTATCTTTATGTGCACCCCATTTTTTGTCCTTATGGGGAACTTCTCTGGATTCAAAAAAACACTGTCGAACCAAACCGTGAGCAATTTTACTGAAATCTGGCATGTACAATGGCCACCTGGTGGCTTATCACAACATGGAGTTACTTGTTGGGTGTGGTTGCACATTCCTTTAATCCCCAGCACTCGGGAGGCAGAGGCAGTTGGATCTCTGAGTTCAAGGCTAGCCTGGTCTACAAAGCCAGTTCCAAGACAGTGTTACTCAGAGAAACCCTGATTCAAAAAACCACAAAAAAGAAGGGCAGTGGTGTCGAACGCCTTTAATCCCAGCACTTGGGAGGTAGAGGCAGGTAGATTTCTGAGTTCAAGGCCAGCCTGGTTTACAGAGTGAGTTCCAGGACAGCCAGGGCTATACAGAGAAACCCTGTCTCAAAAAACCAAAAAAAAACAAAACATCAAGATGGAGTTACTCTAAGTAGAACCAGAGGACCAGTCTCACTCCATGTATGACCCAATTTAAGTGTCCAGAAAGACAAGTTTATAGGAACCATAAATAATTGCCTGCATGCGGAGGTAGGAAAATGGAACAACTAAAAAGAGGCACTTTTGGATGGTGATAAAAATGTTCTAAAATCTGATTTAAAATTTTTATTTTTATTCTTATTTTATGTGTTTTTAATTTTTATTGGATATTTTCTCTATTTACATTTCAAATGTTATCTCCCTTTCCTGATTCCCCCTTCAGAAACTTCCTATCCCATCCCCCCTCCCCACTATGTATGTTTTGATTTCATGTATGTATGTGTACTACTTGCATGCCTGTTGTCCAGGGAGGTCAGAAAAAGGCATTGGATCCCCTAGAACTGGAGTTATGGACAGTTGCAAGCCAACATGTGGGTGCTGGGAATGGAGCCTGAGCCTTCTGCAAGAACGATGAATGCTCTTAACTGCTGAGCCATATCTGCAGCCTCACAAACTTTATTATTATTGAGACAAGGTCTCTTTCTATGTAGCTCTGGCTTGTCTGGCACTAATTATGGAATCAGGATTGCCTCAGACTTGGAGAGACCCACCTGTTTCTGCCTGGCAAGTGCTGAGGTTAAAGGCATACTCTACCACACCTAGATAAACCCTATTTTTTAAAAGTATTTTTTTCTTGAAAATTTCATATACCTACATCACTTGGGCACCTCCCTCTTCTTCCAACTCTCTTTGCAAATTTATGCTATTATTGTTACACACACACACACACACACACCTTATATACCAAGTTTATTTACTTATTTATTTGGGTTTTGGGGGCGAGGTAGTTGAGCCAGAGTCTCACTATGTAGCCTTGACTGGCCTGGAACTCACTTTGTAAAACAGGCAGTCCTTGATCTACCCACTTCTGCCTCTGCCCCCCAAGGGCTGCTATTAAAGGTGTGTACCACCATGCCTAATGATACAATAATTTTTTTTGCTTTTTTTAATTGGATATTTTCTTTATTTACATTTTAAATGTTTTCCCCTTTCCAGGTCTCCCTTCCTGTAACCTCCTATCCCATCCTCCTCCCCCTGCCTTTATGAGAGTGCTCCCCTACCCCACCTCCACTCACTCCCGTCTTCCAGCCTTGGCTTTCCACTACACTGGGGCATTGAACACCCTCAGGCCCAAGGGCCACTCCTCCCATTGATGTTCAACAAGGCCATCCTCTGCTACATATCCAGCTGGAGCCATGGGTCCCTCCATGTATACTCCTTGATTAGTGGTTTAGTCCCTGGGAGCTCTGGGGTGGGGTCTGGTTGGTTGATATTGTTGTTCTTCCTATGGGGCTGCAAACCCCTTCAGCTTCTTCAGTCCTTTCTCTAACTCCTCCATTGGGGACCCCTGAGCTCCGTCCAATGGTTAGCTGGGAGCATCCTCCCCTGTATTTGTAAAGCACTGGCAAGGCCTCTCAGGAGACAGCTATATCAGGCTCCTGTCAGCAAGCACTTCCCAGCATCCACAATAGTGTCTGGGTTTGGTGACTGTATATGGGATGTATCCCCAGGTATGGAAGTCTCTGGATGGCTTTTCCCTCAGTCTCTGCTCCACATTTTGTGTCCATATTTCCTTCTGTGAGTATTTTATTCTCCCTTCTAAGAAGCACTGAAGCATCCACACTTTGGTCTTCCTTCTTTTTGGGCTTCATATGGTCTGTGAATTTAATTTTGGGTGTTCTGAACTTTTGGGCTAATCTCCACTTCTCAGTGAGTACATGCCATGTGTGTTCTTCTGTGACTGAGTTACCTTACTCAGGATGATATTTTCAAGTTCCATCTATCTGTCTACAAATTTCATGAAGTCATTGCTTTTAATAGCTGAATAGTATTCCATTGTGTAAATGTATCACATTTTCTGTATTCATTCTGAAGAGAGATCAGCTCAGGAACTTTGGAAAATTCCACCAGGGCCCCAAGCACATGGGCACCCCTCTCCTCCTGGAAGAAACATGTTTGAGAGCATTAGGCTGGAAGGGAGGGGCTGATTAAGCCCCTACTACCTCATTCCCTAAAGACCAATCAGTTTAAAAGTCACACTGTTCTGCCAATCACATTGTGCCTAATGGCTGCTGCTCTAAAAGCTATAAAAGCTCGCTGAACAGGCTGCACGTGGTCGTTCTCCACTGCCTTGGTGTGCAGGGTGACCCCAGTATGCTGGATCAATAAATTCCTCTTGCATTTTGCATCGATCCCTGACTCCATAGTGTTCACTTGGGGGTCTCCTGGAAGTTAAGGCTCCCTAGAGTCTTACAGTTCCTCTGTTGAGGGACATCTGGGTTGTTTCCAGCTTCTCACTATTATAAATATGGCTGCTATGAACATAGTGGAACATGTGTCTTTATTACATGTTGGGGCATCTTCTGGGTATATGCCCAGGAGTGGAATAGCTGGGTCCTCAGGTAGTATTATGTTCATTTATCAGAGGGTCTGCCAAACTGATTTCCAGAGTGGTTGTACCAGCTTGCAATCCCACCAGCAATGGAGGAGTGTTCCTCTTTTTCCACATTCTCACCAACACCTGCTGTCACCTGAGTTTTTGATCTTAGCCATTCTGACTGATGTGAGGTGAAATCTCAGGGTTGTTTTGATTTGCATTTCCCTGATGACTAAGGATGTTGAACATTTCTTTAGGTGCTTCTCGGCCATTCAAGTTTCCTCAGTTGAGAATTCTCTGTTTAGCTCTCTTCCCCATTTTTTAATAGGGTTATTTGGTCCTCTGCAGTCTAACTTCTTGAGTTCTTTGGATATTGGATATTAGCCCTCTATCAGATGTAGGGTTGGTAAAGATCTTTTCCCAATCTGTAGGTTGCCGTTTTGTCCTATTGACAGTGTCCTTTGCCTTACAGAAGCTTTGCAATTTTATGAAGTCCCAAAAAATTCTTGAAAGTGCAGTGTCTACCCAAAGAATATTTAAGTAGTCAGTAAAATAACAAAGAATTGAAGCTTGAGAAGGAGGAGAGGTCAGTGGAGGAAGTGCTTACCTACCATGTGTGAAACCCTAGGTTCTATTGCCAGGAACACAAACAAACAAACAGGGTTCCCAGTGCAGAGTCAGGTATGGGCTCTTCTTGGCCTTTTTTCTTTATGTTTCCCTCTACATACCTTTGAGACAAATATTTATTATTGTGGGACAACTACTGGTTCTTCTGTTACCACCATAGGCTTGGTGATAGGGAATTATCAATCCTTAGAAAAGCTATGTTCTACGTCTTTTGTGTGGCCATTTCTTTTCTCATCTGCATCTTACCATAGGGACAGACCACAAGTATCACCCCAAATAAAACAAAACCAAAACTAAAAAAACAAAACAACAAAACACACACACACACACACAAAACCTGTCATGCCAGCCATTATCAGGCAGTTCTAGCCTATTTTCCCAGGCTTCTGTTACTGTCCTTAGCTGTTCTGAGTCTATAATGGTGGCTTCCCTTGCTTCTATCCTCAGTGATTTCTCTATTTATTCTCTGAATGCTTCTCAATTGTTCCAGCTTTAAAATTTGGTGTATATGGGGGCTAGAGAGATGGCTAAGCACTGAATGCTCCCAGCAACCACATGGTGGCTCACAACCATCTCTAATGGATTCAGATGCCTTCTTCTGGTGTGTCTGAAGAGAGTGACAGTGTACTCATATACGTAAAATAAATCTTTAAAAAAAATAGTGTGTATATATTTAGAATATTTATTTTTTTAATTGTCTGTGTAGGGGTATATGTCAGTGAGTAAAGGTGCCCCTCAGAGACCACAGGTGCTGGGTCCCCTGGAGGCAGAGTTACAGATGGTTGTGAACCATCTAATGTGGGTGATGAGAAGAGAACTCAGGACTTTTGGGAAAGCTTACAGATTACAGATGTACCGTGTCTGGTTTCTTTTCTTAGGTACCTCATATGAATCAAATACTACACTATGTGTATGTAGAGAGGCTGGTACTAAAATCTGGTTCTCTAATTGGTTCTTGATTTTGTCAATAAAGACAGCAGAAGCCAATTGCTGGACGAAGGGAAAGGTGGGACTTACGGGTCCCATGAGGAAGAGGAGGGATGTAGGGAGAGAGGCGGTCTTTCTGTCCAGGCTTTGAAAGGAGAAACATGCTTGTATCCTCTGCCAGGGCTGGAGCTGAGGAAGTTGGCGGGAGCTAGCTGTGAGCTGATGAGATTAGGGCAGGAGATTCTTTGCCCAGCCATTGTGTGTGGGCTGGAAGAGAATGAGAGCAGCTGGGGTGGTTGTTGGTGGCTTGGCAAAGCTAGCCAGGAGGAATGGGCAAATTGTAAGTGAGGATGGCGGCAGCTGATCTTGGAGCTAAACTGGGAGAGGTCAGAGCACAGGCCAAGCTCCCAGGAAGGGGGTCGTTCAGGCTAGGGGGAGTATGATCTTGGAGCTAAGCGGAAAGCATGGCCCCAGGCAAAGGAGCAAGAGTGTTTATAAAATTACATGCAACAAATAAAGTCCAACGTGGAAAGAGCAGATCCACCATTAATTTTGGAATTCTCAGATGGATCACACACAGTGATTTAAGTCCAGGAGGGGTAGAATTGGTTTCTTGGCAAGCAAAGCAGAGTCATGTGGTTCCAGCATGCAGGAATCTGCTTGCTCTCCCCCCTCCCCCACCCCCTGCTCACTCTGACCCAAAAGATTTATTTTTTATTATATGTAAGTACACTGTAGCTGTCTTCAGACACACCAGAAGAGAGCATCAGATCTTATTACAGACGGTTGTGAGCCATCATGTGGTTGCTGAGATTTGAACTCAGGACCTCCAGAGGAGCAGTCAGTGCTCTTAACCTCTGAGCCATCTCTCCAGCCCCAAATGAAGACTTATGATTGGTTATTATTAAAATTGGCTCATAAAAAGACAGCTGTCTTTCACATGCTCAAACAAGGAGCAGAATTTCATCCTTAACTATTCTGTGCACCCTGCACAGACTAACACAATCCATGCAGATATCTTGATAGTACTTAAATCTGTCTTGAGATTTGTATATTGCAGAGTGTATGGCTTTGGTGAGATTCATCCTTAGACATGTTGATCTGACCTGCTTGGACTCACTGTTTCATGGATTCCAGGTCTTGCCTCATTCAACCTTTCAGATAGATCCAATCAGAACATCAGTCAAGCCCTGAGCCTTCTAGGCATCAGTGACTGGATAACAATGGCTGGCTTGGCTTTCATAAGGCCTAACTAAATCTCTTAATTTCCCTACCCTTCCCCTCCCCTTTAAAGATAATCCATCACCCCTGTTCAGCCAGAAGAAGTTGTGGAGAGTTGTCAGCCCAATTCCCTGGGTTGGTGGTGGATGGTTCTGGTTATTTTATGAATTATAGATATGTTGTCATTTTAAGGGATACTTTACAAATGTAGCTTTGGACAGGGAGGGAACTAGAGAGCTTAAACTCAGGGATTTCTACCTTTCCTCTTTATCCTTCCTTCTTAGGGTAGAAGAGTAATTAATATTGTTACTCTTTGGTAGGCATTGTGCCTGTGCAACTCATCTAAGAATGCAAGACTTAGACTCAGTCTTCTAATAACTGCCATTACAAACTGTTAACACAAGGGCCAGATAGCAAACTCATGGTTCTGAGTTAATTTAAAAAGAGTGCTTTCAAGATATTTCAATTAGAAATAGCAGAGAGTGGTGAAGGTTTAACAGTTCAGAGTATCTTATATCGACAGTCTTCAAAGCCATTAGAAGTCCACAAAATACAACAGTTAAGGATATTTCATTATTAAAAACCATTTGATTAGAGACATGTCTGATCCTGACTGCACACCCTTGGTTCAAAGAAGATTTGAGCATCTTCACTTCCAGGCAAGGTTGCTTTCGTGGCAAGGCAGCCACTGGGCAGAAATTGTCCATTTCATCTACAGACAATACTGTCCAGAGGAGGACACATTTTGCAGAATAGTTGACTACTGGCTTTGCCGGTGACCTTCAAATTTCTACATTGTAAGTCTGTCAGAGGACTCCTGGGAAAACAGCAAGCATTTGTAATTGCTGAGCCATTTCTCTAGGCCCCCAGATAAGTAAACTAATTGCACAAAATGACTGGTTTTACTATGACATCTAATAGATACATAAGGTACTTAAACCATATTTGTTTTTAAAGTATATCAGATTATTTATTTTGTACTTCCATGTTATTTTTTTCTTTTAACATGCAAAGTAGCATTTCCTTACAAATTTTTCATAGATACTTGGGTTTGGTTGACCCTCACCCCCCACCCCTTCCTCTCCTCCATCGCCCTGTCTTCATCACCACTTAAACCTTTCCACATTCAGTATTCTCCCTTTCATTTTATGTGTATATGTGCTTTGCCCACACGTACATGTGTACAACATACTTGTGTCTGAGAAGGCCTGAATATTTGATCCCCTGGGATTGGCGTTAAAGACGGTTCTGAGCTACCATGTGGGTGCTAGGAATTGAACCCACATATATTGTGTAGGCAAAGCACACAAAAATCTTCAAGGTGCGCCACCAGCACTTCCAGCAAGGCTCTGAAAGACCCTGGAAGAAAAATGCCCCTAGACTCAGCACTAGAGCCCTAGGCCACCCAGGGGCCTGAGATGGGCTAAACTCACCCCCCTTAGACAGTTCTGAGAATGGTTGTTTTTACCTTGTTCCAGAAACAGGCCCACCATGAAATGTCATGATGA